>CAIGRH010205000.1:0-14181 GCA_903798295.1 Fraxinus nigra | reverse complement strand
AAATATTAACAATTACAAACTCATAAATAAGAATTCACATATATAAATTTATAAACTAAAATAATTTATTAAATATAAACATATTTCTTTTATAATTTAAATAAAAATTAGCTATACATTAAAAAAATTAAATTACAACTATTTAGAAAAAAACATCTTCTTCTTTGCAAATTGCAATCACATATATAAATCTCAATTTTAGGTGATATATGGCTCAAAAAGTTGTGAGGTATGTCTAATACATAAATTTATAAATATGAAAGGAGCAATATACTTTTGAAACGTTTTAATATTGTAATTTGAGTGAAATATAAATTTTTAAAAAAGGACGTAATGTAAGACATTGAAATGTCGACTAAGCCCTTGTTTGAGCTCCATTAATTTGAAAATTTAATTTCCTCTCTTTTTTTCAACTGCACATTTTTTAATAAAAATAATATTACATATAAATTTTAAAAAATTTCTTCCTTCTTAAACACACATTTTTAAAAAAAATTACTATTGCCAAAAACATTCTTCATAAAAATCTAATTATAATGGAGGGGGCCCACCCACTTTTTAGAAACATATCCTTTCATGCGTCTGCCGAACAGACGGTGTCACTGGATTTTCTTTCGACCTTCGGTGCATTAGGACTAGAGTAATCTTGGTATGGCATCAACTTACAATTTTGTTAGGTACATCACATCTCTCTTTCTTATTTTAACTCAAGAAACGTTGTACATGACAATTCACAAATGTAGTACTCATTAAAAGAATAAATATTGTGTAGCACTCACTCACAGAGCAAAAATCAGTTAAGTCTAGCAAATAATATGAATTCACTTGAATAAATTTACCTTTGGCAGCACCAAAGTCGGAACATATTTCTATTCAGAATAGATGGGTGTTACGTATTGAAATAAATATTGTTCATCCATATTCCATGTCAGCCACAAAAGGGTCTAGTTGCATTTTCATGCGTTTCTGGATATTTGCACCTCGACCACCGAGGCATATTTGAAGCAAAAGATGTCTCAATTGCTAAAGCATCATTTAGCAATAGAATACGAAGAACCATACACTTAGCAAAACACGATTTAAGGCATTGATCACCAAAAGGTCTAGAGGCCCCGAACTAAGCCACACATATGGGCGTTAAGTCCACCAAGCAAATTCTCCTTTCCTTTGTATACTTTTGAGAAACCTATATCAACTACGAATTCAATCAACACTTCGTGCGTAGAAAAACTATGAATTCAATCAACATTTCATGCATAGAAAACTTACATCCACCTGGATTTAAACTTCAAGATTACACAAATGGGATGATACTAAATTGAGCTCACTTCAAGATTACACAATATATAAAAAGAAATGACCCTGGATTTAAACTCTAGCCCTAGAAGTTTCTTCACTTACATATTCTTGATCTAATCACTAGTTATGGAACTTAAACCTAATGCCAAAAAAGAGTCAAAAAGCCGAAAAAGTTCTTATTTCCTTACCGTTGGGTTTGGCAGTGGGTTCCAAAAAATTCAAAAGATAATACCCCCAACGGCTATTCTTTTGCTCAAAACCCCTCCTATGATAAAACACACCAATAACGCTCTCTTCTCATTCAAGAAATCCAAGAAAAATCACAAGATCTAATTTCAGAATCAGATCAAAACCATGGAATCTACACAGCCTTCTCATCGATCTGAGCCCCGCAGTCGAACCAAATCGGCCTCAAGACTCTCCAAACTTCTCCATTGCATTGAACAAACAGGAGTAACCATTCCTCAACTCTCTCTTGATATAGTAGCTTCTTCACCGAAAATATCGACTCCATCACCTACATCTACTTTGTCTCCGAGGCACCCTCATACTCTCCCGCTTCACGAGCTTCTAATGCTATCTCCTTCCCCTCTTAAGAGATCGAAAACCCGGCTTTCTGATAGGCGTGAAATGGCTGAAGAGGCTGCAATTGAGCCTTGTGGGGTTCGAAAAAGATGCAAGAGCAGAAATTCTGCAATGGGGTATTCGGCTTCTCCAAGGAGTACTCGGAGATCGCGGAGAAGATTGGAGCAAGAAATGAAAGAAGATAAGGAGTTTTGTGTAGGTGAAGAAATGGTTAAGACAAGAAAGAAGAGACATAGTGGTAGATCCAAGAAGGATAAATTGAGCTCTGTCCCTTCAACTCCATCTCCAAGTATGTATATATTACTTGAACTTTTGTTCGATTATTCTTTGTTTTCAACTTCTGTAATTATAATTTTTTTTGTTGTTGATTTGGGATTCAGAAACAATTGATGATGATGGGTGCAATCTGGACAAAATTGGGCAGCTTATAAACGATTTAATAATGTGGAAAGATGTCTCAAAATCAAGCCTTTGGTTTGGTATTGGGTCGATTTGTTTCTTATCTTCTTGTTTTACTAAGGGAGTTAACTTCAGGTATGTAAGTTTCTCTTAGTTTTTTTACACTTTTCAGTTGATCTTTGCTTGAAATCCACCTGAAAAACTTTGCAACCATGTCATTATTTTGTAGCATTTTCTCTTTGATATCACAATTGGGACTTCTGCTTTTGGGAGTCTCTTTCTTCTCCAATTCGATGCGGCAAAGGTAAACCACATTTCACAATCTTGTTAAGCTAAAAATATACTGTAAATCTTTTATTACAAATGGTGCTGAATGGATATCATATTTCTAGGGATGCTCATGAGATTAAGCTCGAGTTTAAGCTGACAGACGACAACATTTTGAAAGTGGCTAGGCTTTTACTTCCAGCTGCAAATCTTGCAATTTCGAAGACAAGGGAACTGTTTTCAGGAGAACCAGCAACGACCCTCAAAGTAATTATACGATCTTCATTTGTGATTATTAGTGTATTGTATATCTACTTGGGAAAATTCAAAAGTTGCTTCTGAAACTAAGAGCTGCTTATAAACATGTTTTATACGATTAGAAGAGTTTTTAAAGGAAGCTAGCTAAAATGTGATTTCTTCAGGAAACTCTATGAGCCCTTATTTTCTGCTTATTATTTAGGACTATTCTTAATTAAAATAACTGTATTGCTTAATTATTAGGTAGTACCATTTTTCCTTATTGGAGCTGAGTATGGCCATCTCATTACCCTATGGAGGTTATGTGCACTTGGTAAGATCATTAAGAATCCCCTAGCCACTTATGACACGTTTGGTAAAATGGTTGGACAACACTGGATCATGCTAATATATTGTCCATTGTATTGTTCGTACCAAACATCTCTGTAAAGGTAGGATCATTTGCTAAACATTGCCTTGATGATGTTTTCTGTGAATCTGGCAGGGTTTTTCTTAAGCTTTACTGGTCCAAAACTGTATTCCTCTTACTCTGTTCAATTATGTAGAAAAGGTAGAACAAAACCTCTTCTCAATAATTTCAACTTACCAGTTTATCACTCACGTTTTGCTGAAAGAATTGTTTTTGTTTTTTATTATGAACAGTTGAGTGTGTAAAATCTTGGGTGTTGGAGGCATGGGGAGCTTGTTCTCACAAGAAGATCGTAGCAGCATCAGCTGTGGCTGCTTTTTGGAATCTGACTTCTACAAGAACCCGAATATTTGCCGGTAATCACGCAGATTTATTTCTATACTACATTTGTCCTACTGTTCAGTATCGAGTACCAAATATGCCTAGAAATATTTTAGTGTTCGATTTCTTGGATAAGATTTGCAACTTACGTGTTTGTTTTATTGCTTATTGCAGCATTCCTATGTCTAGTAATAGTAAGATACTGTAGACAACATTCAGAAGGAGAAAAGGTTGAAGAGGAAATAGTAGAAGAAAAACAAGAGCAGCAACAATCGCAGGCATTAGTTGCAGTTGATATTGGATCTCTCAAGTAATCTGTATATATACAAATTGTACTAGTTTCCTCAAATTGACGAGAGCCTTATCAATCTTTTTAACAAGTTGATGCACCTTCTGAAGATATGGGCTATTCTCCAAGTTCTTAAGAGAGATTATATACGTTCATAGCAGCTCGACTTTCTTTTCTATAGTGGGTTTCTTGTTACAAAAGAACAGGCACAATAGATATAAATGTCTGATCTCCACACTCTTATTTGATATGCACACGTCTACCTTTTGTATGTTGATAAAATGAAGTTATTGGAAGTGAAAATCTTGTGACGGTCGGTACTTTAGAAGATTTGTTGCCTATTAGAACTGTGAAATTGATCGAAAGATGAAAAACCAGGGGAAACAATTCTTGCCAAGACTATAAACGCACACAGAACATGGAATTTATAGAATTTTCAAGTAATCTGTATTTGCCTGTAACAATTTTCAAGCAAACATTGTCTAAATATAATTTTTAACATAAACAGAACACCAAAACTCGGAAGGAGATTCCAACAAGTCGAAAATCCAGTTCCAGTGGCGGCGAGGATCACTTATCAAATCTCATGCATCATCAAAGCCTGCTACAAGAAGGGTAGATTCCAACTTAGTGTGAATCCATTAGTCAAATATGTCTTAGGAATCAAAGAACTTTTAGATATGGCACAAGTATCAGCAATTATATTACAGCCAGTTGGAAGTCATTACAGCAGAATGACAATATGGTTCAACCCAGACACCCTGACCTACCCCACCAAAAAATACACATGATAGCAGACTTATTTAATACATCCGGCTTATAAACTTCTAGTATGCACAGTTTTGAATAGAAAACCTTGCTTGAAGCTTTGAAGGATGATGCTGATTGATATATAAGAAATCAGTAAATTACTTCGAGTATGCTATCAGCATTGACATCAATTACACAAAAAAGTAGAACTACACCTTGGAAAATCATGCGTGCAGATTAATGTCTACAAGGTACATTTAACATCAAAACGAATGGATATTTTTTCTATTAATCTCTCTCAATATTAAAAGAGCAACATCTAGAAGTTTCTCCAATCTGGAAGCAGTGAAATCCAAAGGAGCCCATTTGCAGCTCATTCAAATTGTCTCAAGTCTCTCCAACCATGTTACAAAGACGAGTTTGTACATCAAATAATCCTTGCCCTCCAAAAATTCATCACACATCATCATTGGCAACTGATTAAATAAAGGTAAATAGTAAGTTTCAATCCTAATTAATTTACTTCAAAAAGATTATCCTGTGTCAATCACCCCTACATCAAAGTGGATCTTTAACCACTAAAAATGAATCAGAATATGACTGCCCCAGTTCAGCAAGTAAAATATTCAATACTTTCCCAATATACTTAAGAAATACAATCGATGGAAGAAAGTTTGTGTGGGGATAAGGAAGAATTTGAAAAGCAAACATACCACAGTGTATAAAGAATTAATATATCCATTAAGAAACTCCAGAAACTAGAGTTAATTCCACCTGTTAAATTAAAGATCACAGAGGAGTATTTTATTCATATTTAAAAGTAGCCAAGAAAGGTCATTTCTATGTAAAGCAGTGTCCTCTAGAAAACAAGCCATGAGACACAAAGCAAGCAAAGTAATTCCTTTTTGCTTCTCCATCCTCATCTAGTCTTGTTAAGGCCTACAACAGGAAGAATGAAGAAGTCTCTTCTTGGTCAAATGAGGAAAAAGGCATACGGAAATAGAAATAGTCATTACTGACTACTCTTGAAATGCAAAATGACAAAAGGCATCAGTCAAGGCTAATTCTTGATTAGTGTTTATTTAGCTCCAGGATTAATTTCATTTTTTGTCCTTCAGCTAAAGTATTTCCTGTACAAATTTTATTCTCTTCTTACCTGTAGGTAGGTGACGAGCATATAGTTTCTTACATATAGTAATCCTTTTTAATTGTATATATCAGAATATGAATACATCACAATAGGGCTGATATCATCTTCTTCATTTCTCCAAATTCTAATATCATTTTAACACATTCATTCTATATTTCTATTAGTATCCAATAACCAGATGATATAGATATTTCAAATATTATTTAAGGAACTCAATCTCATCATCCGTGGGAGGGAAGTGTGCAGAGAGGAAGGAAGACAAGGACGGAATAGAAGGATGTACTGTCTGCTGCTAGACTGTGTAGAAACCTAAAGACTACAAAAGGTACCTACTATGCTTATATTAACATTAGGATGTCGTTGAGGAAAAAACTAACTTACCGGAGATGTGAATGATGGAACAGAACAGCAAAAGAGGGCTCTACAGGTGTCGCTAGATATCTAAAGAAAGAATAAAAACCCATTGGTTAGGCTACCTTTAAGAAATTTTACAAAAAGCAGGGGTAAGAGACATCTCATAGAACACAATGCCGCTTTAAGGATAAAGAAGGAGAAAGAAAACATAAGGTTAGACAGTTACAGCCATGGTCCCCAACCTTTGGGATCAATGGCATTTAGGGTTCCATTCCTTTCTTTTTTCTTTTTGGAATATGAGATTCAACCTTCAATTTACCTAGAAAAAACATCAATTTCCTTTTTATTTACCCCCTGTTTGGCCCCCTTTCAACAATACATTTCATCAACTTTATAAAATCTAATAAAGATATTATTTTTAGCTAAACCAAACATAGGCTTAATTTCATCTTTAGCATTTCTATTTTTTATAATTTGAATGTGCAGGAAAAAATGTCATTTCACCAACACATAATGCTGGTGAAACTGTCAAAAAGGACCTCTTTGTTATATTATTGAAAGTTGGGGCCTATATGCAGAGAAAATATGGGAACCAAGTGCCAATAATCCCATTTGTTGAGAACAGTCATGGAAATTATTAAAATAAATTCTTCTAAGACAAATTTATTAACATTTCAAAAGGACTGTCGTGAGGAAAATAGTTTTGACATGCAAAAATAAGAAGAAACAATCTGTGCACTCTCGGATGGTGGCTACCAAGATACTGAATTGATTGTAGAAATCCCCCTCTACAAAATACATGTTCTTGGAGAAATTACTAGCTTCTTCTAAGGCCAATACAAAGAATAGTTTTAACAAATATTGGTTTATGACTTTGTAAAACATTTTTGAACCAAGGGCACGATGTCCTTTGTCATATACTCATTCAAATTCGTTTTTACAAGAATCGACAGAATCAAGACTTCAGGTACAAGTTAGAATCTCCATGTATCGAAATCAGAGGAAGTGCTACAATTTGACCAATAACAGATGACACGAGTGATAATAAATCAGATTTGATCTTTTCCTACTTGTTTCACTCAAGGGGAAAAAATCTGTGTTGATCAAGAAAAATGTAGAAACAAAATCACTACCAAACCAAAGCTGTGCCCTTTCATCTCCAAACTTTCACAAACACAATGGAAACATAGAGAAAGAGAGAGATATTCCACACATTTTATTGGATCATTTCTAAGAATTATTAAATGAACAATTAACAAATTCATATTCACGAATATTTGAACAGCTGTATCTGATTTACAAGTGTAATAATGAAACAGCAACAATTTGTCAGGATAACATCACCTACGCTCTAAAGGGAAAAGCATAGCTCATTAACAATATCAAAGAACTACAAGTACAAGAATCAAATTACTGAAAATACTCGTTGCGTGTATTGTTTTACCCATCCGATGCAATACAACTTTAAACCAAGGCAAAATTTAAGCATCGGATTACTTTTCACTGTTTATACAAAACGCACATAAAGGTTAACACAGTTAGAGAAACAAAAAATAACCTTCAGGAAGCCAACCGTAACCGCAGCGAGAGACAGTGAGCATCGACGTCATCAAAGCTGAGGCAGTGGCGCTGTGGTAGGGGAGCATTGACCCCACACACGCACTCATCTCAGCTGGACACCTACAAATTTGTTCAACCAAAATATATCAAATAAAAAGAAAAACCATTATATTAAAAATGCATAAGTTACATATATATCAAAATCCAAACGCAATTAAAATTCGATGTCCATAAATATAGACAGGAATAGGTTATGTTTATGTTTACCGGAAGATGCGCTGAGCCAGGGGGTTCCTGGAAGGAAGGCGGAAGGGGAAGCGAGCAGCCTTCGCTTGGGAGCCGACCCTAGTGGCAGCGCTACGAACGGAAGACGACCGGAATACAGTTCTGGCGGCGAAGGAAGCGGCTGCGACGGCCATTTCTTTGACTTTCTCTTTGGGATCTGAAAATGTAATGGGTTTTTGAGCTAAGCCATAAACCCTGCTGTCCCTGCACCGTCGAGGGTTTCGACCACTCTTCACAATTGCGGAATTCCTGGAAAAATAATAGCTAGATCCCTAATCTTTGAGAAATTTAGCATTTGGGTCCTCAAATTGGGTTAAAATCTTAGGGGTTGTTTGACCCTTTTTTTTTTTTTCCCCCAAAAAATGCATTTTACAATAATGTTACGAGGGAGAATGTGTTGTTAAAAAATAAGAAAAAAATTTACATTTGTTTTTAATATTATTTTATTGAAATTATGTGGTTAAAATATAGTGAAATCACTGTAGAAGAATGCATTTGACAGAAAAATGAGACTCAAACAAGAGTTTAATTGAATAGATCAAAACATAAGTTATTAAAATCCGATTAAATCCATCAATAGTCATCCAATTTTATATTTGGTGTCATCATAGTCATCCAATTTGATTGTGTTTTATCATGACCATCCAACTTTATATCTAGTGTCATCATTGCCACTCAATTCGATTTTATTTTATCATGATCAACCAATTTTATATAACCTTTCACTATGACAATTCAATTTCATATAATGTTTTATCATGGTCACCCAACTTCTTTTCACAATTTTCACTAATTTTAAAAGGGGTAAAACGATAATTTTGCATTTTATATATAAAATAAATTTTAAAAAACAAAATTAAAATAAAAAACTTATTTAAAAATAAATAAAAACTTATTTTAAAAAAAGTTACTTAAAATAATAAATAAATAAAAACTTATTTTTTAAAAAAAATGTTACTTAAAAAAATAAAATAAAATAAAAGCTTATTTAAAAAAAAGTTTTTAAAATAAAACAAAAACTTGTTTAAAAAAACATTTTTACAATAAAATAAAAACTTATTCTAAAATAAACATTTTTTAAATAAAAAAACGTTCATTTTTTATTTATTTAAAAATTTATTTTACATATAATACAAAGTTATGACAAAAAGAAAATGAGTAGTCATAGTAAAATGTTATATGAAATTTGGTGGTCACTAACCTTGGTGAAATAAATTCAAATTCAGTGACCATAACGACATTAATTATAAAATTCGATAGTTATGATAACACTAATTAGTGAATATAACCCTATTAAAATCTGATTTGTTCATTTAGATAATTGTTGCATTAATCACCAAGTTACAGCACTTATAGCAAGTTGATCCCCCACTTTTAAAACAAGACATATTAATCCTCAATCTTTCTATTTTATTGCACGTATCAAATTTAATGAGTAAACTAACTAATTAAAAATTAATTAGTAAGACAATAATTCCCACGAGGATCTAAATCAGCAAGAACTAAGATTTGCAACCCCAATTACACTATTTAAAAAGTGGGTCAAGATCTACAAAAATTTACAACATTTTTTGTACTACCAGATTAAGTTTGCCATGAAAGCTAAAATGGTATCTACATGAAGCACATTTACAGCCATGTGAAGTAGGAAAAAGATTTAGGGATCATCAGGTTTCACGTCCCATCTTGACTTGCGCTTGGCCTTCGAATTAGTCCCAACACGAGAAAAGTTTTCTACTGCTGGTGTTGATTCTACTTGCACGGGGAAAGAGATGATATCATTGGGGTCATTTTCATCGTCACTCTCAAGCCAACCATAGCACGGTCCACGACGCTTAGGGGTTGGGATCGGGGAAGGAATCATTAATGGTGAAGGGATTGAACCCTTTCCAGTTCTCAGATCATCACACTGATCCAAACCAATATCCTTCCAGTCCCTTCCATTTTCTTCAGCTGGCACAAGAATATTTTACCAAGATCAGGAATAGTCTATATTTCAAAATCCTAATGCCAGTTAAGCATGTCCGGTTCATGTATAAACAACTTTCTAGGTTAAGAACGAAGGATTCCTAATTTTTTTTATTTAATCAGTAATGCTTTCACTGAAGGCTAATGCATAATCCGGGTTAGGAAGCAAAAATATTATTTGTAACCTGAATCAATCCCAGATGAAATACTGACACCTTCAGCAAACGCAAGTTGTACAACAGAAGAGGACCCCACTGCATCTTCTGGAGCATTGTCAGGTATTTCAGCATCTTGTGGGGAGTCCACAGCTGCACCGCAAGCCTCAGCTGGTGTTTCATCCTTCGACTCGTTCTGTAAACAAAAACCATTGCATGTAAATACAGCTCTTTACAAATTGTAGTCCTTCCAAAACCTAGACATTTTTAAACAATCTAAACAAAAGTAGTGTAAATTACGTCAAAGAATTAAGTCAACATTTTAACAATTAATCCCAGCTTGCATTTCAGATCATTCTGACTGTTAACTTCTTTAATCAATTGATAATAAATGATCTAGCAGTGGTGTAAATTTTCTTTTTTCTTTTTTTTTGGTTAAGAAACTGAATCCAGAGATATTAAGAGGCCAGAGGTGCACACTCGGGTGTATTTTGCAAAGATAATGTTAAATATGGCAAAAAAATTGGTCCAAGACTTTACAAGTTTATTTCTGTCTATTTTTTGCATTAATAAAATGTTTCCATTGGGAGATCCTACATGATAACGTGTATGACAAAATAAAAATCAGGAAATCAATGATCTCATATCATCGGTGACTGGTTATTGTTCCAAATGCATCGAATTAATAAAAGAAATTACAAATGCAGGTTATATAAAGGTTTCATATTGTACATGTAGGTGGATGTAGCTCCATGTGTTGCTGCACGTGAGCTCAAACGTAGAGTGGTGAAAAAAAAAAAGTAAAAAGGAGAAATGGGATAAATATTTCCTTTAAACTTTAAAATTAGATGATAAACGAAAATAAAAAGATGTATATCCAGGGCTTAGTACTGTTGTAAACAAGAAAATTGAGAGAAGTTGGAAAGAGTTTATGAAGTATTTTTTCTCCTTGAGTTCTGACCAAATAAAACAAAGAAAAGGATATCAATCCATCACTTTTGACTCAACCTTCCATCTCTTTCAATTTGTTTTCATCTCTAAACAAAATAAAGGCGACATCTCCCAATACTTGATGCAGAACTCAAAGAAGAAAACGAGTTACTGCTAGGAAATGTCATGACTAAATTTAATCCCTATTGAAAGAACCTGACATCAAAGTGCAACTGCTCTAGATATGGATTCTATAAAGAAGATCCAAACAGCTGAAACTAAGGTGCCCTCCAACTATTGGTGCATACAAAGACCTGATCACAACTTTGTTATTTTGTACGAGGCACACAAAATGGTCATCAGTAGTTGTAGTCATAGCCACAAGCAACGATCAGCTTATCTCACCTTACGATCATTGTCAATGACACCTAGCCCTCAAACTGTCAAATATGGTCAAAAGTACGTTTCATTTAGACGTACGGAGAAACATTCTCCACCCCCATCCAGACTCCTTTAACCAAGATCCCCAAAATCAAGAAAGATTTAAGATTTTAAATGCTTGACAATGAGAAACTTATATTCGAGCAATAACCCAAAAGGGGAGTGAGTGCCTGCAGCTCATTTCTCTTATGAGGCAAGTCATTCTGGGAAAGCTATTAATACGTGGATGCTTTCCCAATCTTTCCTTTTACCTAAATCTGGTTATTGTTCTCCTATTTATATAGTAATCTGATTAATGAATGCTTTTATCTGAATATCTCTTGATAGAAGATCCACAGAAATTCTTGTGGTGGATGAAGCAATAACCAACAAAACGAGGAAAAAAGGATTAAGGTAAAGAACCCAAATTTGTGGAAAATAAGATGTAGTTTGTTCGTACTGTTGGAAGAGTAATAAAATGACAAAGGAAGAACAGTTCCATATTTGTCGAAAATAAGATGTTGTTTGTTCTTACTGTTGGAAGATCAACAAAATGACAAAGGAAGAATAGTTTTTACAAAGTATTGATCAAGAAAAAGTAAAGTATGGCTTTAGTTGTCCCCAATGAAAGTCTAATTTAGTTCTGTTTATGCAATCCTAAGTATACGGGAGAACAAGGGGAAAAAATAAAATCTTGGGGATTTAATAAGGTCATTCTATTATTTCATCAAAAATGCAAATGCAATTTATCATGCCCACTACTCATTGCATAACAGAGACATTTTTCTAATCAATTAGATTATTTTTGTCACCACAAAATGCAAGATTTCGGTCACAAATATATTTTGTTTACAAATTTTGCGTAGCTTTATAAATGTTGTTAACTTTCTATACTTTGTTAAACTTACAAACAAGCAAAATCCTCATAACTTCCACTACACAAGCACCTAAACTGAAAACAATCGAGTGAATGGCTGTTGGAGCTCATGCTATTTCGGTGATATCACTCAAATTTCAATCCCACCATCGACAAACAGAAAAGTTTGATGGACCAAGTGAAATTATAATTAGGCAAAGAAATACGAAAGTGCCATTAATCGATACCTTCGTGTGGTTTTCATCCTGTGCACTTTTCTCTCGATCATTTTCTTCTACATCACGCAGAAGTGCCTCACGTAGTACTTCATATGAGTCTTGCTCAATGAAAAACCATGCTTCATCTCCCCCATATTCCTTGGTTAAAAAATTAAATAAATCACTAATCATGTAAATTCATTTTTGACTCACAGTTACACTACCTTAGCATCGCATAGCCACATAAATGTAACAAATTGATATTTTTGTTTCCTATAGCATTGATTCTCCAGTGCTCCCAATGTATTTCAATTCATATTCGAGAAAATTATTTTAGCAAAAGCGATGCGAAGTTAGCTCCATTCTCATTTAGTTTTCCCAGTCTTATTGCCTTCGATTCTGAAAAACAGAAAATAAAATAAAATAAAACTGCCAACCAAAAGAAACCCTAATCTGTTTTATCTTCCAGAAACTATGTAACTCAACAACTCAAATAAAACCCACATTTTTGTTAAAAAAAATGAAACTCTCTTATTTTCACTCAGTTTTCGAAGAAAAATGAAATGACAGTATCAGGAAAGATAAAGAAAGTTCAAATAATTTCAACGTGTACCTTGAGAAGTTCTCTTGCTATCTTCCTTGTTAGATTTTCCGAGAATCCATATGGGGTCATGGCGTCAATAGCCGCATCCATTCTCGTTAACCGGCGCTAAACATCAAAATCAAAAATCAACACAAAGGATTAAGAACGAGAGGAGCAGAGGGAAAGCTTGAAGCATATATCTAACACAAGAAGCAGTTGGGCACAAAACAATTAAAAGAAAAAATAAAAAACCTTTCGGATTCTGTCTCTTGGCGCCATTGATGCTTCTGCCTTCAGAGTAAAATACAAAGCGACACTTCACACACTGAAAAAGGACTGTTTCTTTGTTATACGGTTACATGGCCGTCATATACTGCTGATATTTTCTGCTTATTCAATAATCACAGAATCGTCCTTGTTAAACAAACGGAACATTACTCGAGGGAAAATTACACTAAGGGGTCCCCAACCTTTCATAAGTCTGACATTCATCTCCCCAACTTATCAGTTATTTTTCTCATGTCCTCAACCCTTTTAAATTGTGAAACTCATGTCAACTTAAAACATTTATTTGAATGTTAAATGATCACTTGACACTCATTCGATGTCGGGTTGAAAGGTAAAATTTTTCAAAATGATTTTCTTTATTTCAAAATAAACCAAACGATAATTATAATTTTTGCTAACATACGAGTAACATAAGACTCGTCACTGTTCATGAAATTTCTTCTCATTTCAAATCATCTCCAACATCACACGACCATTTAACATTCAAGTAAGTTTTTGATAGTCGGGGAAATAAGCACCATCATTATGGACATGAGTGATTATTGCTTGTTCATCGAGATCAACTTTATCCAAGTTTTAATATTAACGGTTAATCATTTCTATAACTTTTGAAGAAAAAAATATACTATAATAGTCGCTTGCATCAAAGCTTTCCTATTGTTTGCTCTAAACTTAGGCTCCGTTTGATTGTCGATATTTTTCCTGTAAGTAGGAAAATATTTTCCTACTTCCACTTTTTGACTGTTTGATATGCTAAATTTTCCATGAAAAATATTTTCCTCCATTTTTCTAGGTACAACCCTTTGATGCACAAATGGTGGAAAATGTTTTCCCACC
>CAIGRH010204952.1:0-10171 GCA_903798295.1 Fraxinus nigra | reverse complement strand
TGACATATTTGTACATTACTCCTTAAATTTTCATCAACTATCAATTTAAGTCATTTTGTCTACAAAATAGCCAATTACATAATCAACTAAAACCTAACACATTTCATTCACCCCAAAAGAGAACACAATATTACTTGTCGTGGCATTAATTTCGGCGCATATCCTCCTCGCCTCACAATAGTGACAACTTCCAAAAAAGAATATCGACCCAAATCAATGACAAGAAGGAGTAACAAGTCCAGTTAAACAAGAGCACTTCACCAGCAGTTTCTATATTTGCTACTGAGCATTAAAACGAGCATGTCGGAAGCAACTTCCGATTGCAGTAATCAACTTTCGAAGAAGACTTGCACCCAAGAAATATAAATTGTTAAATATTCGACATTTTATAACTCTATATTATGTAAATAAAGATTTTGAAGGGGGCAAACTTGAAATCTAAATTTACATACATCCTGCAGGTGAATCTAATGATATTGGAAATATCTCGGTCTTCAATTCTACCAGTGTGTTGATTTCTCATGCCAACACTTCCGCGTGATTCAAACTCAACTAAGATGAAAACTCAGAAAGCTAACTCAAAGTCGAGACTCATAGATCACATTTTAATTAAAAAACAAGAAGGATCAAACTAGATAGACTTAACCGGCAGTTTCTATATTTGTTGCCAAGTATTAAAGCAAGCACTTAAGATATAACTTTTGATTCAGTATTCAATGGTTGAAGAAAACTTGCAACCAAGTAACAGAAATTCTTAAATATTCAACATTCAGGAACTTGAGATGATGTAAATACAGATTTTGAACCGGAAAATCTGAATCTAAATACACTACAATATTAATGCAATGCAGGTGAATGTAAACTATATGAAACATCAATCTTCAACTATACCAGCTGTATTAAGTTCTCAACCCAACACTTCCACAGGATTCGAGCTCAACTAAGAAGAAACTCGATATGTTACCCAAAGTCGATATGACCATATTTAATTGATAAACTAGGATGACCACAATCAACCTAGTCCATTGCAGCAAGGCTAATGGAATAAAAGTCGATAACAGCTGCATGTTTGGTACACAACATTATACCGTAGTGGACATGAAACCTACTTATGTAGCCCTGTTTGGTAGAGATTAAAATCAAACTTCCAGCAGATTTTAATGAAAATTGATGAAATAAGTGGTTGAAAAGTTGTGGGTTCTATGAAATGTGTGGTTGAAATTAATTTTGACTATGACTAAAATTTTAATCAAATTTTTTAACGTTACTAAACAGGGGCTTAATAAAGTCAAATACTGTCTAATCCACCTTACCAAACATGCTACAAGTATATAACATTCATCCATGACCATTATTCAAGGGACTGGTAGACAAAGAACTGTACTTGTGATATATTTATATTAACTCGCCTATCTAAAAGATCATCATATACAAACTCGTCTGCGATTTTCATTATATGCCATACGATTTTAACTGATTAAATACAACATCATATCGAACAAATGCATGAATAATTGGACTGTGCCTCTTCATTGAAAATTATGTTAAGTAATATAGTAACAAGTTGTAAATTGAAACTTTAAAACTATGTCACAGAAAAATCGCCATCCAAAACAACCACAGTAACATGGCTCCAAGACAATGTGATAAATAACAACAGGATACAAAATGATATGAATTATAAATAAGAGTTCAGATTATGACTTCAATCCTTTCCTTTCATGTGTATTCAAGAAGATGATACCTTCGCAGCTTTAAATGAAGGGTGAAGCAACCCATGTTCGTCTTGCACTTCTAAGGGATTGCTCGTTTCATTCCTTGTTCTCTTCACTCTCCTACTAGCAAGTGTTTTATGAGTGAATCCGTACATCTGCAGAATCTGATTATCCCCCATGTTAAATGCACGATTCATCTGCTTCAAGCACCTCTCAACTGGATAGTCACCAAACTTCCCACAAGGCTTGCAACCCACAAAGTGAGTAACAAGTGGCCACCGATGATCGCCAAGGCCGGGATGATAATTCTCGATCATTTCCTCATACCGGTCCACCAAAATGCCCCAATAACCGTGCAAATAATATGCATTCTCGAGATAAACTTTATCACCCCACTTATCCTTCTGAGTTGCCAATATATACACCATTGCAGACTGATCATCAGCTTCGAAAACTGGCCGATCCTTAAGCTCCCGAGTCAAGAGTTTACCAGCCTCCTCCCTAATCTTGCCTTTCGGCCCCATTGGTGCCCAAGTATCGAGAATATCTAAAGACCATTGGCAATTCCTCAACAAGAAACTTCCTGTATTCAATCCAATCCAGTTCTTTTGATCGTAAACCATCTCATTCCACCCGTGCATCACAAAATTATGATCTTTATACCTCTCCCATGGCAACTCAAACACCATATCCGTGAACATCGCATCACTATCCATCCACCACAAGAATTCCACCTCCGGATGCGACAACAACAGCTTCCTAATCAAAGGTAGTTTCGCCCAAAACCCCGCCATTTCCGCATCAAGCAAAGCCATATTATAAAAAATCTCAATACCATGTAGCCTACAATAATCAATTTTATTCTTTATAGACTTCAACAAGTAATGATCCCCCACAGGATTCTCACATGGCTTCGGGGATGACCCAGTAACTAACAACACTCTAGGCTTATTAGGAGCAATAAAATTCGGAAAATTTGGGTTGTTTTTCAACCACTCACCTCTTTGCTGATCCCAATCTGAAATCTTTGGACCGAGGCTGTACGGCTGCGAAGGATCACTCTTAAATTCTTCAATCCCATCATCTTCGTCCTTCAAGATCTTTCTTATATCAAATTCTGCATAATTGTTACTCCCATTTTCCCTACTGTCACTTGCCGAACTGGATTTTTGAACAGTCTCCGCCTCTTCCAGCACGCGGCGGGGTTCCGACCGCCGGCGGATGTAAGAAAACGTTTCCCGGATCTCGTCAAGGTCCTTTTCCGGCGTGCCAAATTTCCCGGCGCCCAGATTTCCGCGCAAAACAATTACTGTAAGGAAAAGGCAAAGAAGTGTAAGCTTCCCACTGCGTATAAGCCTCTGAAATTGCCGCACACGGCGGGGGCTGAGGACCCGATCTAGCATAATGGGCTTCTAGCTAAAAACCCGATTCGTGGTGGCGAATATATAGCTGAATATCAAGAATTCTTTTCAAGGGATTAAAAGGAATAATTAATCTAAGAATATAATTGTGTATTTACTTGCATCCATAACAAAGAGAAACATTTGAGGGATTACTGAAGGAAAATGTAATCTGGGTCAATTTACCAAAATGATGCGGGGTTTCAATAAAAATGGGAAAATTTTCTGTCGGTAGAGAGTTTAGATGGTAGATTCGAAGAACATGGAGAGAGAGATTCAGACAAATAATTATAATCTCAATCTGTGTGTTTTCTAATCTGATTAGTTTAGGAAAAAGTTCACTCTTGGGTCCCTAATGTATTGTCTCATTAACAAGTTGATTCTTGTAAAATATAGCAAGTTTGATCTCAATCATTTGTTGTATAAGCATAATCCATACCTAATGATGGGAAGTCGGAGATCATCCAAATTTGCAATAGGAGCAATACCTTGTAATGTGACCCTAGTAAGGACATTTTGGCTTCAAATTTCTAAGCCCATTCAAATAGTAATTTTAGGATAATGTATGATTAAAAAATACGGACAAATTTTAGGTTTACGTACATAATATTTTTATTGTGTGAACGTATGATTAAAAATGAATTTGTTGAAAAAAAAATTTCAAATAGTAATTGTCAAACAGAGGCTGAACACCAATCAATCATTGAAGCAAAATTGACCTATGACATATGAGATTCACACGTTAATGAATATTGAAAATATAGGAATGGTTTTTAAGACAAGAATTTTATCAATTTTTTTTATACGAGGTGAATTCTAAACTATGTCATCGTAGTGGAAGATTGAAGACCAATTTGCTCTTTTTTAAAGTTTGAAGAGTAACTTGCTATTGAAACAAGAGTTCAGGGTGAATAGTGAAATTTCCTTATTAGTTTATTGTTTCATTAATGATTAATGTAGTTACGCGGTCGCTAATTGGGAAGTTCTNAAAAAATTTCAAATAGTAATTGTCAAACAGAGGCTGAACACCAATCAATCATTGAAGCAAAATTGACCTATGACATATGAGATTCACACGTTAATGAATATTGAAAATATAGGAATGGTTTTTAAGACAAGAATTTTATCAATTTTTTTTATACGAGGTGAATTCTAAACTATGTCACCGTAGTGGAAGATTGAAGACCAATTTGCTCTTTTTTAAAGTTTGAAGAGTAACTTGCTATTGAAACAAGAGTTCAGGGTGAATAGTGAAATTTCCTTATTAGTTTATTGTTTCATTAATGATTAATGTAGTTACGCGGTCGCTAATTGGGAAGTTCTTAATTACTCATTCGGTAGGTTTGTTTCATTTTTCACGGATTAAGAAAATTTTTTTAATGTCATTGAAAAATTAATTTTTGTCAAGATCTTTTCTAATTTACCCCTATTTAATTTTCAATACGTAAAACTAAATTATTATTGAAATTAATAAAGAATTGAGTAATGTTATTCATCCTCAGTTGGATTACAAACACAGTTTAGATGACTCTAATTGATATGTTAAATGAAATATAAAATTAAATAACTCACTTATCATTTAATGTCATATTAACGTTCACATAGACTGTATTTGCAACCCCAGTGAAAATGAATAGCATTATTCTAAAGAATTTGAAGAGAAGAAGAAATGAGAATTGTTTCATATTTCTAAGAAGTGAGAAATGTTTATATTTGGATGATTTCAAGAAGTTGGCATATTAAGTGTGAAAATTTTAATAAGAATATATTGGTAAGGGAACACCACAAAATACTCTACATTAGGAATCAAGCATATATATTTGGGACAAGAGAGTTGCGGCGTGGGACGAGTAGCGATTCCCTTGTGCGAGTTGTCCGTCAAAATGAGTGAAAAATCTAGTTTCATTAAAAATTAAAATAAAATCGATGTATCGTGAGAGACTCGCAAGCTGGCTCAATTCGTCCCACAAAGGGATGAGCTCGTGGAGTAAGTTGAGTCACTTTGATCGAGCAAGCCAACTTGTAAGCTCGATCGTAGAGGAGTTGAACAGTTCGGCTTGGCTCGCCCTACTTCCTACTTTTGTACAAGACAATAAATACTATAAATTTATTAGTAAAATAAATAAGCACTCAAGCATGTTCGTAATTAGTAAAGTTTTCTTTAACATATAGCCGAAGCCAAATCATAGTGACCTCTGCACATTAAATTCAAAGTTCTTGAAAAGAGTAAATCGTCATCAAAGTCGAGCTTAAATGATACTTCAACAACAATGACAATTACTTGGGGGGAGATTTTAATTTAGTCATCTAAAACAATGATAATTCAAAGTCTTTCAAATTTTCAAGATCTTGACAGCTGAAAAGTAGGGCAAGTGACTGTTATATGCACATAGACGCGTCCACAATACAAATTATGAATAGCTAATATTCATAATTTCTACACGCAATCTAACTCACTCAATTGGTTATATCTTCATTGTTTTAGAGAATAATTAGGCCATGCACATTAGTCAAAATCTATAATATATTAAATATCAGATCAAGTGAGATTCATTTTTTGAACGATTTTAACTTTACTATAATTCTATTATTTTAGCAATACCTTACTTTTCATTTTTCAATATATAATAAATGTTACAAAATCTTTGTCATGAATTTCATTTTATTAATTATCAATTAATTAATATTCACATTAATTTAAACTTAATGAATTTTGATCTACGTGAATCTAAAGTTATTATAAATGAATTTATTTCTATTCATGTATCTAGGAATTTTAACGAGTGTTTAATTTTATGTATTAACAATTAATTCTTAGTATCAAATGTAGTGTAAAAATATTGCCCATTTGTAATATTTCATCATTACAAAAAATTTGAAATATAGAAGTTAAGTTTTGAGAGTACAATTTTCTTCTCTTAAATTTTATTTTCTTTAATTCGTTTAAGACTCGTTAAATCTTTAAAATAAATTGATATCAAATATTACTCTTACAATACTTATAAAGTATTTCAGAATAATGTGCAATGCACGTTCAACTTTAACTAGTCCATATAAAAATTAGTGCAAATTAGATTCACGCCTACTTTTCAACTTATAATTTCAAAAATCAAGTAAGAATTTTTCTTTCAAATATCACGTGTATTCCAACCACAAATTCTAATTTATTCTTTTACCAATTCTTCAAGTCACAATCACACCCCACACCACCACAATTATGACCCCACCACCACAGCTGCTTCGTTGCCACCGCTGCATGTTGCAACAGCGTTCGACATTGCTGCTACAATCAGTAGTGTACTATGTTGTTGCAACAACGCCGCTCGATCTTGCTACAACACGTGGTGTGCTCAGAGGGCACACACGTGTGGCCAGACGTAACATCAACGTGTACTAGCGTCATAGAGCAAAAGGGGAGGGTAAAAATTACGGTTTGAGTGAGAATTTAGGATGGGAGTCTACTGCAATTTGTGAAATTGTTGGCCCATACTTGCAATTTTAGATTTGGGGGTCATTTTGCAAATGGGTGGTTGTTGTTGGTGGTGATGCAGGTGATGGTGGTGGATTGGAGTGGGTAGAATGAAGAGCGTTTGTGATCAATTACTTGGATAATTGTGACCAATAAAATGGATGAATTTTGTTATCAACAAATAATTTGTGATTGATAAATGGATAATTTGTGATTAATAAATGATATATGACTTTAAAAAATATGTGATCGTGATTAAATTTGTAATTACGACTTACAATTTGTGTCTTTGTTACTGTGATTTTGTGACTATGACCAAAATTCTATGTTATTGTCATATTGACATGTTAATATTATCGTCTGATTTTTGAAACTTTTTTACAAATTTCTTATTGTTGAAAGTTGTTTTTGAAACCTTTGTGATTATGTGTTATTTCCTAAAAATAAATGCCTCTTTTCTAAATGTATTAATAATTATAATAACACGAAGTTTCCATTCCTATGGAATCCTATTCCAAGCCGGCAACTACCAACCATGGGTCACCGCCACGGATTATAAGAAGTTTTTGTGTAGTGTTTAATTTTGAAAAATGTACATACACGATAATAAAGATCAACACACTATAATAGAATTAAACAAAAAAGTTACATACATTACAACACGATTAATACGGAGTGTAAGTTATAATTTCAAAACATTCCATATGATGCTCAATCGCACATTCTTCAATAAAATAATATTACACGTAAACTTAAAACTTTTTTATCAACAGTATTTAAAAAAAAAAATATTATTTTGAAAATTATAATACCAAATAATGGGGCCAAATGTAAAAAGAATAGCAAAAAGCATAAATCACAATCATTGTTGCACTTTATAATAGGATTTGACGAATAGTGAAAGTTTCAATTTTAAAAAATTACATACATTGTGAGTTACAATTTCAGAACACTACATACAATCTAACAAGAATAACATAAATTACAAGTTACTATATTAAACATAAGATTTCTCAAATCTTACCATATAGAATTATGCCCAATAATCTATTAAAATAACTAAATTGAATAGTACACTTATGAAATAATTAAACCATTTAACACCGTATTTAATACGTCCCGAAAGCCTAAATGTTATAACTACCACATTTATTCTCCCCCTCTAACCCCCTCTAAATCTGCTCGCTTGAGCGATAAGTGGGCATCCGTCCAACGTCGTCAAATCGCATTTTTCCTTGTTGGACCCTATTTTGACATTTTCAAGCCCAATACTCCACAACGCGAAGCCCTAGACCCAATTTAGACCCAATTTGGGTTACAAACCCAACATCATCCCTACACAAAATGTTTGTCTAATAATAATGATATACTAATGTAGACGAATGATGTTGACATATGGTTAATCTGAAATCTTGAAGTTTTGATTATAACAAACAAGTTGGTCATATTTACTAACAAGTTGATTGATTATAGTTTTTCAACGCACACAAAAGAATATTGATTGATGGCCATTAAAAGAGCAAAAACTATCATCACAAATCGAACCCTTGAAGAAAGTCAAGATCGAAGTCACATTCAAGAAATCAAGAGCCAAACTTTGAAGCAAGATCAAATACTTGTTTTTTTAGCAAAAAAACGTAAAGGTACTAACACCTTGATATATAGTTTAATGATATAGCCCAAAATCATTCCATGCATTAAAAAGTGATTTGAATACGATAATTTGATCAAGTGAAAAACGACTTTTAAAAACTAACTTTTGGACTTGTAAAATAATTTTTCATCTTAAAAGGTTAGTGATAAATGCTTACCAAAAGACCATACTTTTCAAAAGTCACAAAACAAAAGAAGTCAAAAACTGCACCGCCACTATTTTGGTCATCCAAAAATTGGCGATCGATCGGATCGGTCATCCGATTTGACAGAAATGTTTGACGTTTTTCACCTCTATAAATACCAACTCACTTCTTATTTATCACAACAACTTTAAAGCATTCAATTGAGTTTCTTGTGAGCTAAAATTGTATTGATTCTCAACTCATTTATTATTATCAAATCATTCTAACTTTGAAAAACTTTTGATTGATCTCAACTTAGAAAAACATTCCGTTCATCAAAGTTTTCCAAATCTAACTCTTGAATTTCATTCATTGTTATCTATCAAAGTGTTAGTTTACTTCTCTTCTTGTACTTAACTTTGAGTTTATCATTCATTATGAAGAGAATATTTCATTTGTAAATTCATTTGAATTGTGGGTCGTGTTGAAGTCTCGGAAAGCTCAACGTTGTAAAAGGATTGATGCTCATTGCTTGTAAGTCACCAGAAGCTTTGTAAAGGGTTGGATTACACCACAAGTCAATTAATATAGTGAAATTGGCATTGTTCGTGCCGAAAAGCTTAGTAACGGAGGATACAGATTATTGCGTTGGATCGAACCTCCATAATTATATCGTTTGTACTCTCTATCCCTCTTTAATTATTGTCTTCATATTCGTGTTTGCTATTTAAATTACTTTCTCTTGTTATTACGCACTTGGCTTTAAGTTAATTTCTCGAAAAAGTTTTAGAAACCAATTCACTCCCTTCTTGGTTAGATACTTTTAGGTTATCAATTGGTATCAGAGCGATGTGCTTGTTGACCTCGTGTTTCACACCGTTGACATGGACAATAGATGTCGGANTCGTGCCGAAAAGCTTAGTAACGGAGGATACAGATTATTGCGTTGGATCGAACCTCCATAATTATATCGTTTGTACTCTCTATCCCTCTTTAATTATTGTCTTCATATTCGTGTTTGCTATTTAAATTACTTTCTCTTGTTATTACGCACTTGGCTTTAAGTTAATTTCTCGAAAAAGTTTTAGAAACCAATTCACTCCCTTCTTGGTTAGCTATTCTTGGGCTTTCAAATGAGTCGGTGTCAAAAGTTAATGATAACAAATTCCATCTTCATGCTCCATGCAATCAACTCCTTTACATGAATTAGAATTCAGATATAGGGCTTGGCTATTTTATCTGATAAATTATAATAAAAATACTAAAATATAATGATAAATGACATTTTTGTTTATTTTACATTTGTAATTTTCAAAGTCAGAATTTTTTGATTTGATTTAATGATTTGTAAATATATAAATATATACAAGTAATAAAAAATTGAGTCTGATTCTCGATTCTATAACTAAAATCAAATGGATCTTGATTCTAAGAATCAAAACATTTTTTTTGTAGAATCAAACTTGAACCACTTGGCTTGATTTTATTGTAGTTTGATCTGGTCAATTTGTCCACCTTCTAATAGGTTCACATAAATTTCTTTGATAACCTTATCAATTCTTGAACGTTTGCTACAAAATCTTATATGAACAAGAGAGATATGAGGAGAATAATTGCCAATTTGGTAACATTTCTAATGAAAAAAATTATGATAACGATTCAATCAATGATCGAGTGGCATATGTTAAGTTAGGTCAACACCGTCTTTAACATACCTAATTTAATCAAAGTTTATCTATAAATACTCTCTCTTGGTTAAAAAATGTACACTACATACAATCTTAGCCAACACGTCTGTTTGTTTCTCTC
>CAIGRH010204916.1:0-15674 GCA_903798295.1 Fraxinus nigra | reverse complement strand
GTATAGCGATTGCCTTGACTGTTTATTGTAGGATTATCACTTCCACCAATTACATACATATGCCATTTAGTAAAATCATTATTCACCACATGTATATACCCTCGCCTGCACCTTGGCATCCTTTGCACCAGCCCTTCCCCGAAGTGATTGAAGGCTATTGTCACCTACTCAACAACACATACATTCTTAGCAGAAAATCGGAACATGCCCTGGAAACAAAACCAGAATCACACGATTCTAACCTGCATTCCTGAATCAGCCAAGTACTTGTCATTATGTCCTAATAGCATGACCTCATCGTGGTGAGAAAAGTAGTTGTTAGAAATGGTAATGGAAGTGGAGCAAAGAATGGCATCGATCAAGCCATCGGTATAATGTGACAAGGCACAGTGATCAATCGAAATATTCCTGGAACCAGAAATGGATATCCTATCGCCGTTTGATTTGCCTCTCCACCCGGCATGACTTGTGCTCGACCTTATGATCGTATTTCCCGATGGTAAACAATTGTAAATGTGGACACTGTGAATGACCACATTGTCGATATACTGCAAAGTTAAGCAGCCATGGCTGGTTATGTGAACATTTACACCATGCCCATCAATGGTTTTGTAATTGTTAATTATAAGCTCGTGTTTGAGTTTGATATTGATACATTGACCCTCCTATTTTGCACATCATAAAATTGAAAGATAATGTAAATTGGCAATTAATGAAGAAAGTTGAAAACAGAGATGAAGACAAAATGATTTCTTTGACAAATAATTGAAACAAAGATTATGAATTTTGTAAAAATATCAAAATCCATATCAACTCCTGATTTGAAATCATGTTGAAAAGAGAATGGGATTGTTTTGATTATCGGCAAAACCCAAATGCTTCTGCAACCTCTTCTTTTAGCATCTGTATTCAACCAAAACTCAAATAGTAAGAATTTCATGAGTACAGGCCACACGATTCCATTAAAACACCATGTAACTTTAATATAAATTATCTCTGTTTTATCTCCTATTTTCTTGACCTTATACACATATCTTCTTTCCCTTTCTTTCTCATTTTTTGGTGCATTCCTAAAATGCATAATCTACCCAAAACTAACAAAAATAATGACAAAGAAATGTAAAAATTGAATACTCGTAAAACATAAAATAATACCAAAAAACAAGAATAATAAAGAACTAAGGTAATACCTTCAATCTAATAATGTAAAATTCTTCTTTATCAACGAAGAACTCATTAAATTTCTCAACCTCCTTTTCCAAAAGCTCTAGAAAATCAATTACTTCATTTGACTAAGTTGCTGATTGAATATTGTAATCTATGAATACCGAACTCAGGAGTTGGGAATTCGGGGGAAGGGAAAAGGGAAAGGGAAGGGTGGGCTTCTTTGAAAATATCAAAAACTTGGGTTTCGGTAGTTGGGTCATAGGTGAGCTGTTTTTTAAGGCAAAAATTTAAGGGTCCAGTGGGGACAGGGGCCCTTAATGGGTCCGCCCCTGACTGGAGGATAGGGATGAGTTATATGGGCCAAAAAATTTGGACATTGAAATGGTTAACCCAATTGACTGGTTGTTTAGCCAATAGTTCGGATGAAATTTTTGGATTTTTGTGGCCTAAAGCACATTTCCAGATTATCAAAATAAATAAATGGGATAATTATCATTTCTTATAATTATTTTATATATATATATAGTGGAAATAAGTTTGTGTCATTATGTGGTAAAACTATGCTGTTTTACATGTATAATTGATTGTTGTGATTATACAATTTTTATTATTTGTTTTGGTGCATAATTTCTAAAAATGTTCATATATATTTATACTGCCTATTGATATATGCAATTTATGTATGAGGAAAGGATTGCCTCTCCCAATCATGCAACTTGCGAATTTTTCTAATATCAAGTGTGATATTTGCGAATTGAAAGGGGATAACTATAGGGTGTGGAAGGAGAGAATCTTGCTTCTTTTGGGGTGCATGGACATTGATTTTGTATTAAGAAGGAAAAACTGACTATTATTGCGACTAGCACTCCAAAAGAAAATGCTCTTTATGAACAATGGGAGCAATCTAATCGCTTTAGTATAATGTTCATAAAGACCAAAATCTATGCTGGTATTCAAGGTTCTGTGGATCAGCATGACAATGTTAAGGCATTACTGAAAGCTAGTGATGAACAATTTGTAACTTCAGATAAGGCACTTGCTAGCACCATGATAATGAAATTTTGATCCTTAAGGCTCATAAGTGTGAGGGACATTACAGCTCAGATGAAAACTCTTGAGGTAGAAATGTCTGATTCCCTCCTTGTGCACTATATACTGAACACTCCCCCGTAGCAATATGGACCTTTAAAATCTCTTAAAACACACACAAGGACAAATAGTCAATTAATGAACTTCTAACCATGTGTGTTCAAGAGGAAGGAATGTTGGATATGGAAATGGGTGAGAGTGCATTATTGGTAAAATGTGAAAAAGACTAGAACCAAAGAAAGAATTAGATCCAAGCCAAACAACAGGAGAAAGGTAAAATGCCACCCCAATGTGAAATCAAAAGGAAAGTAAATGCTTCTTTTGTAAAAAAAAGAAGAAAAAAGACACATGAAGAAAGATTGTACCAAATTTCAAAAATAACTTTAGAATAAACGTAAATCAATTTCTCTTGTTTGTTATGAATCTAATATGGTTGATGATACTCATAATATATGGTGGATTGATTTTGGTGCTACAATCCATATTTCAAATACCTTACAAGGTATGCGAAATCTAAGGAAGTCAATGAAAAGTGAGCAAAGTATCTTATTAGGAAACAAGATCGATTCATGTGTGGAGGCTATTGGACATTCAATTTAATTTTAAATAATGACTGAAAATACCTTTTATGTTCCAAATTCTTTTAGAAATTTGATTCAATTTCATGACTTGTACTTTTGGGATATTCCTTTACTTTTTAAGACACATCTTTCAGTTTGTTTTATAAATCTGATATTGTTGGGAATGTTATTTTGTCTAATGATCTTTTATTTATTAAATTAAAACATAGTACTGCTAATAATGTTATGCACGTTCACACTAGTAATAAATGTTGTATTATGAATGAAAATTCCTTTATATTGTGGCATCGGAGACTCAAACATATCTCCATAGATAGAATTAAGAGATTAGTAAATGATAGAGTACTTAGTACTTCGAATTTTGAAACTTAACTATATTAAGACAAAGCAGACCAATAAGTCAAATAAAGGTGCCCAGAGAAGTACAAACATCTTGGAGATCATACATTCAAATATTTGTTGTCCAAACATAGACGCTCATGGTCCAAAATATTTCATCTCCTTTATAGATGATTATTCAAGATACATGTATCTTTACTTCATAACAAGAGCAAATCCGCCTTTAAGGTTTTTAAGGCAAAAGTAGAGAAATAGTGCGGTAAACAAATAAAGACTGTGAGAATAAATAGGTAGAGAATATTATGGTAGATACACTGAGGATGGACAAGCACTTGGACTGTTTGTAAAATTTCTTAAAGAGAATGGGATAGGCGCCCAATACACTATGTTTAGTTCTTCGGACCAAAATAGTGTGCCAATTCATACTACATGGTGCAAAGTATGCTTAGCAGCTTCAAGCTTCCTAAATCCTTGTAGATTGAAGCTCCTAAAATGGCTTTGTATATATTGAGCCGAGTTCCAATCAAGGCTATTCTAAAGACGTCTTTTGAACTATGGAAATGTTAGAAAACGAGTTGCGATATATGCGCATTTGGAGATGCCCGTCTAAAGTAAGAGTTTATCATCTATAAGAGAAGAAACTGGACCTAAGGATTATTAGTTGGTATTTTATTGGATATGCCGAAAGGTCTAAGGGTTACATATTTTACTGTTCATCTAACAGAACTAGGATTGTGGAATCAAGAAATGCAAAATTTCTTGAAAATGACTTAATCAGTGGGAGTGATCAAGTTTGGAACATAATCTCTGGAGAAAGATCAATCTTCCACATCAAGCGAAAGATTGGTTATTGTCCACATCACTTCTCAAGTTCGAACGAGTGTTGTACAACCGGTCGATAAAGTTCCACAACCTGCTGATGATAATTCTCTAGATTAAGAAATGCCATAAATGGTTGAACAACCGTTGGACATGGCCCTCAGAAAAATGTTGAATCAATATTAAGAATATCTAAAAGAGAAAGAAGATCAACGATCTCAGATGACTATGTCGTGCATCTATAAAATTGGATAATAGTTTTGGAGTCGAAAATAATTCTGAAACATTTTTACAGGCCATGGATTACAATGAATCAGACTTATAGTATAATGCCATGAAAGATGAAATGAACTCTATGGCACCCAATGTAGTCTAGAATCTTGTAAAGTTGCCTAATGGTGCAAGAGCCATAAGGTTTAAATGGGTCTTTAAAACAAAGAAGGACTCATCGGGCAACATTGAAAGATATAAGCAAGACTCGTAGCCAAATGATTTACTAAAAATGAATGAATCGACTACAATGATACTTTATCTCTTGTATCCAAGAAAGATTCTCTTCATATTATTTTGGCATTAGTTGCACATTTTGACTTTGAACTGAAATAGATGGATGTGAAAATGGCTTTCTTCAATGGAAAACTAGGGAATGGGTATATATTAAACAACTAGAAGGATTCTCCTCTAGTAAGGTGAGCATTTGGTGTGCAAGTTTAAGAAATCAATACATGGATTGAAATAAGCCTCCAGTTAATGGTACTTAAAATTTTCACGGTGTTATATCTTCATTTGGTTTCATAGAGAACATTATGGATCAATGTATTTACTAGAAGGTCAGTGAGAGTAAAATTTGGAGGTAATTGGCTATTTTGATTTAGACTTTTCTGGCTGTGTTGATTTGGATACATTTTTATGTTTACTGGTGAAGCTATATCATGGAAGAGTGCAAGTTTTATTTCTTGGCCATTGGGATTATATTATGACAATTCAACTGTGACTTTTATGGTTAAAAACAACAAAAGTGGAGTCGAAGCAAGCGTATCGACATTAAGTATTTAGTCATGAGAGAAGGTGTTAAAGACAAAACAATGGTTCTTTGACAGAAGGCATACCACCGTTCAAGTTCAAGGATCTTGTAGACTATATGCGACTTGGTCTTTTAGTTTGATTTCACTTGTGACAATGTTATTTTTGAAATTCTAATTCAATTATGGTAATTTCTCATATTCGTTTTATGTGCATTTATTCTTTGTTGGAGAAATATCAACTAAGTTTGGACCTAAAATAAACACAGGGTTTATTCATTAAGTTTTATGGAAGATAATACTCGTTCTAAAAGGACATATCGCCACGATTCATGCATTTGTTTCTTACTATGGCAAATAATGGAATATATTAGCCAAGTGGAAAAATGTAGAAAATTTCCATTTCTAATTAACGAAAACTGTGTGTGGTCTAAACATTCCATTAATCAATTCTTTGCACTTTTAATAATATTTGGGTCCATCTACTCGTTTATACTATCCCATCATTTAGAGGCATTAGAAGCTCTCAAACTCGTAGAACATCAGCTACTTTTTCGGTTCTGAAAAGCTTTCATGTCGACAATGGCCGGTGGTAATTCGATAGTCCAAACTTCCGCGTTTGATTGTGTTTGCAATTATATATATAAGCATACATATAGGATGCTTACAAATGACCTAAAGAGACTTTCATTCAAAAGAGTGACACAATTTTGGTAGAGCAAGTTAGAGGAGAGATGGAACATAATTAACATGTCCCATTGTAGTTGCCAACGATCTAATTGCTTTATATTTCCAAGTAATCTAGCACTGAACAAATCGAAATGGTGAAGGGGTATTCATATAGCTGGCCCTAAATACGCAGTTTCTTGGAGCTATCTTCTCCGATCACACCGTGAATGAATCCAAATTCGTATAAGATACCATACACCACTACACATTTCCTTCATGTGAAAATAGGAGTGGTTTTGATTCAGTTCGGTCAGAAGCTAGATTCACGAGTAACCTGAGCCATCTTGACAACTTCTTTGTTTCTCCCTTCTGCTAAACTAGATAAGCATCATGCAGTAAGAATTATGGAGAAAATACGAACTTCAATCGATAAATCAATCATAAAGTTAGATAAAATCGATCGATAAATAATAAATGTACACTGTAAATTAAGCAAGAAATCAACTTCCCTTTCAAAATGGATTTCGTACCCGAAGATGGATTATATAGGACTCAGTTCAACCCCTAAACCACAAGAAAACTTCAACATTGGACTATCCCAAAGGATCTTGCGCCACAACCATGAATGAATCACTCAAACAAGGTCGCGAAACAGAGGCCGAGGTCATAACAAGCAGCGATCAGGGACGAGTAGGAAACGCAAATAGGGCAGTCGAAAATTGGGGCCAGAGACAGACTCAAGCAAGGAGAGCAACAACCAATCACAAAGAATGGAAGAGAGCAACAGGAGGTCGAAGACCAGAGCACAAAGGAGGCAACCGCTATTCTCTCAAAAAGGAGGCAAAAAGGAAAAATTCGACTAATCATCATCATAGCCCTGGGTTTCTTTCGTATCAAAATACCCAACAGTAACAAATACTACATTGGTAGTAGGGTGTAAGATTCTTCAATTACAGTTAGATGTATTTATGACATTTTATGTATGTTATAGAATGAGATGGACTCGTTTGTTCTATTTCTTCCCGAATGTTGGATCAAGTATCCTGTTAGCACTTCCACGTAGCTAACGTTTCATGCATCAAATAGTCACAAACACAACAAATTCAAAACCAAAATCCCAATCTGTGTGTGTGTAAACAACACATGCAAAAGCATATATATATATATATATATATATATATATATATATACACAAAATGAAGCCCATATGGCACACAAACAATCACACCCATACTCCCAATCTCTCTATGGGTATACTAGGCATGCAAAATTACAGAAATACTTACAAAATGGAAGTCCATATGGTACACAAACAATCGCTGACATTAATGACAGTTGACAATGTGTTGCGGAAATTCGACGAAGCTTCCTAGCAGGGGTGGACACAAATATATAAGGTTGGGGACACAATCAAACCATGTACAAATCGAATACTTTGTTCTTGGTTTTTGAATGATTTATACTTGATTTGAGATAATACAGATTTACATTTAAAAAATATTTTTTCATTAATATTTTTCTGATCATTTCCATCCATTTGATTTTGAAAAGTCATTTTATTAGTGTTTTGTTCATCACAAGGAAATGAATATTTAGGTTTAAATATCTTATAATGTATTTGCTACAAGCAATTAATTCAAATAATCGAAAGGAAAAACATATAACTAATATTCAATACTAATAATTAATCAAATAAACACAATTCGTTAAATATAAATCAAATTGGATATAATGAGTTCAAACACATTCTATATACACAATTTGATAGGAGAAAATGAAAATTAGGTTCTAATTACTTGAAGATTTGATTGAAAAGTGAAGATTTGTAGATACTTTATATACAAATTTTAAGATTAGAAGAGTTGAGATTTCGTTAAAAGGCGTGAGTAAAAGAGAGCAAGAGAAAAGAGGAAAATTCAAATTTATTGTGATTTTGCCCCTATTTGGTGGAGATTAAAATCAAATCTTTAGTAAATTTTGATAAAAGTTAAACAATTTTGAATTTCATGAAATATGTTATTAAAATTAATTGTTAAATTTGATTTAAATTAAAATTTAGATTTCAATCGATACTAAACATGACTTTCTATATATTTAAAAAAAAAAAAAAAAAATTGTCAAAAGTTGGGTGATCACGTGACCCCAGGACCCCCCGGCTCCATCCTTGCTTCCAAGGGAGTGGAAAATCAGGATTTCAAAATTGAACATGATTTGTCTGATGAACAGGACCACGTTGTTGCTGAGAACAGCGCTACCCAGGGGCAAGACATGAATTGAGACTAACTAGGTGATTGTATCGTGCAGTCAAATACCAGAAAGGAGAATGATACCAAAGAAATAGTTTATGAAACACCACCTCATATTGTGCATATTATTAGATAGATCAAATTTTATTAAAATTTAACTACACATTTCATAGCATCCCCAACTTTTCAATCACATTTAATCAACTTTTGTTAATATACTGAAAACCAAATTTTTATCTAAACCAAACACGGGCTTAGTTTGTTCTCGACATTGTTTTTATTAATTTATAATGAACGAAATTTTGTTGTGGTAAATTAACTGTTTGAGCTCTATTTTTTGCATAAAAATAGTTTTGTAATAATGATTTATTGAATAACGTGTATTTAAAAAGTTTTAAAAAAAAATTGGATTTATATGCAATTTTTTTATGAATAATGCTATGTAACTTTATTGGGGTTACAACACCAGTTTACATGGCCATGGATGATATGTTAAATGAATTGTGGATTTAAATGAATCATTTAATTACCTATTGAATTTTTTAAAGGCCAAAATATGTAAATTTAAAATTTGGGGCCTCAGTTGATTGTCTAAATTCCTCGTCTAATGCTTGAACCGCGACTCTGTACACATATTTCAAGAACTTAATGCCATCCACCTCCTTGAACTTAAAAGACAATGAAATAGTGAGGATTATTTCATCCTACACTAACATCTCGGATGATAGAAACGACACATAGCAGAATTTCATTGGTTTTTTTTAAAAAAAGTTAATAATGTCATCCAATCATTTTTTTACACACCTTTTGTCAACAAAGATGTCAAATTCATCTGGCAACAAAGCTTAATTCTTCTTTCAATTTTGTAACTTCACTAAATAAGATACTTTTCGTTAAATTTGACCACTAAAAGACTAAAATGCTTATATTTCCTTCTGAAAATCCCCAATCTTACACTCATTGATAAATTCCCACAATCCTCTTTTTTTCTGACATGCAAGTCACCCCCTCTTCACTTTTGTGTAATAACCCTATATGTATCATAATCAAAGATCACATGCTAAAGTTTTTTCACAACCTATTTATAAAAATTGTGAAAATTGTGCATGCATATCCTTTATCAAAAAGTAATCCGGCCTGCAGGCAGGGGTGCGTTTCTGCTTCAAATTCTGGTGTGGCAAAGACGATTCGCTAAAACAAGATGCTTCAAGTTCCGGTTAGCGTGCACAGCCACCAGAGAGGGCGTGGTGGCCATTTCCACTGCAACAAGCAAGTCAGTTTCTGCATCATTTTAGAGGTTACTGTGTGGTAAAGCATATGAATAGAAAAACACAATGCATCAAATGAAACAAACCCACAGGTAAATTCATAGCACATTACATTATACATTAAGTATTCCATTATGTAAACAGACAGTTATATAAATATCAGCACTGCTTCCTTAAGAGTTTGATACCTTAAATGCTAATAATACATTTTTAATTACTTCCCCATATATGAGCTACAGACACAACAGGTTTACCGGGTACAGTTACTGTACTTTATCCTGTTGAAAAGTTTTGATTAGGCTAATGGTGAATCCAACAGTGAATTCATGAAGTCAACTTCTTGCTAGGATCGGCAGCGTCATCCTCCTCTTCTGATCCATTTATTACTAGGATTGGCAGCTTCCTCCTCTTCTAATCCGTAAGTAATTGGATCATCCTTCATAAGAAAAATCTTGCATACCACCAGATTTGATATCTGAAAGGAAAGCATGAATCCACATGAGGAAATAGCTTAATTTATGCTTGCACAAATCAAGAATCCCACAGTGGAGGTACCGACTGAGCAATTATCACTGGGGTAAATACACTGGGGGTTTACAAACCTTTAACAAAATGTTATATTGGTTGCTAAATTTCATTTTGTTTCAAGTTTGCCACTGGGCTTAAACGGTTGTTACTCTTTAGTTAAACTAACAGTTACACTTTAGTCATCCCGTTAGATTGACTAACAGAATTGCAAGGAATCACTAGAATGCAACAAACATTTAAGTCCAGTGACCATCTTCACAATCCTTAGTTAAATGATCAATTTGGAACAACATTAGCGACCAATGTGAAATTCATTAAATTTAAGTGACCACTAGTGTTTTCAACCCACCATTCAACTATTCGTACTTACAGGAAGCAAGTGATGGGATAATTATTGCTGTGGAATCACTTATCACTTAAACCTACTACATGAATGGTGCTTATGAATTTCGAAATTCCAGTACATGAATCAAGCCTATACATTTTTACCTTCTTTTTGATGTCATCACTCAGTTCAGCAGCTGAAAATGTACCGGGATTCACTCTAAATTCATATATGTTCCAGTGAGTTTGAGTCCCTGAAGATATTTTTCCTTGGTGAAAAACAAGATGCCGCTTGAAACCAACTACTTTAGTGCCATCAATTATTCTTTGATCAATTATAGGACTCCAATAACCATCCTCTGTGACGAGGTTTCCACTAGGCTTGGTAGTAAAAAAGAACCAGTAACTTCCATTCCCATCCTTAAATTCACCTGTTCAACATTTCAAATAGAAATATCAGTAGATAAATCACTCAAATAATTAATTAGTCAAAGGACAAGTCATGAATGTAAACTATCCAGGCTAGTCACATAATTACTGCTTCACTTTAGCCGCATAATTAGTTACCTAAGTAATTGACAGAACTATCTTTAAAAACCTCACCAGATCGGATAATGACCTGAGATTAGATTAACTTTCTATTCGCTATATTTAGAGTCTGAGCTATTAGCAAATGATATAAAGAGACTCTTGTTCATAACTCATAAGTGATGAAATTTTTGTAGAGCAAGTTAGAGAGGGAGAGACAAAAATTAACACCGCCTATTATAGTTGTTAAAAATCTAGTTGCTTTAGATGTCCCAATATCAAATAATGATCAAATCGGAATGGCAAAGAATAATTCATATAGCCAACCCCAAATATTTAGGAAAAAAGGCTTATTTGTTTTTATTTAGTTATTAAAAAACGAGCAGTTTTATAGAGTCATCTTCATTTTTCAAACCATGAATGAGTCCAGATTCATAATAGGAACGTCATTTGATGTTCTAAAAGAGATACCATACACCAGTACACATTTCCTTCAAGTGAAAATTGGCGTAGTTTTGACTCAGGTTAGCCCATGCTAGCTCAGTTTTAGCCACGTGATATAACAATAGAGATGAGTGAAGAATTCACAAGTCAACAAAGCCATCTTGGCAACTTCTTCTTTTTTTCCTGCTCAACTGGAGAAGCATCATGGAGTAGGAAATAACAAAAAAATTACAGTAGTTTTCTGTCTCGTTGCTAATGGGAGATCATTACGGATAGCCTCCTTGTTTGTTACACGAGGGCATTGGCTCAAAAGCCAGGCCGAGGAGTCAATGCACAGTGTTCTACGATCACATATTGGACAAATGCATTACAGTGGTTTCAAGTTGAACAGTATGTTCTCTTCCGTGTTTTTGTCCATGATCACGCACGCTTTCTCTGACTGTCTTTAGTTACAGTTGACACAATTATGACTCTTTTATAACAGTAATTTATTTTGTTACTTCTCTATTGTTGGATCAAGATTCTGGTTAGAACTTCCACTTAGCTAACTTTTGATACATTAAATAAAGTTTCTAAACTTATTCAAGATGTCTACAGTCCATTAAAATATTTTTCTTTTTCTCCAATTTTTTCATAATTTCTGGACACCTCAATTTAGCAAAAGGTGCGTATTTGCCGGTCCCATTCTGACATGTGTGATTCTGTGTCGTTCAGAATATTCTAATACCTTAACTTAGCAAAATGCATGAATTGGCCAATTCCATTCTTAAAAGTCACGACCAATGAAGATCAACGCCCTACACGTCAACAACCGACAATCCCAAGTTCGAACCTTGACATCATCTAATTTTGACCGCAATAAACATTTATTATATAGAAACCTCATCCCGGTTAAAAATTGTATCTAAGGAATACTGCCCCCATTTGAAAATCATTATTTCAAAACTCTTTACTCATTTTCAACCACACATTGACACAATAAAATATTTTGCACGTAAATCCAAAATTTTTCCCTACTTCTTTACTACACATTCTTCAAGATAATTACTATTCAAAACTCAATTTTCTAAAAATAATGGCCATCAAACAGAGTGGAGGCCTCTATTCATTTAATCCCATGGTCATCCAGTCCTCCCTTGACTCTCTACAGTCCATCAGCATATGGGAAAATCACTCAAAATCTCAACAGTATTTTTATATTAATACATTCACAACTGTATTCTAAAATTAAAAAACAATATTAGGACATAAAATAACTTCAAAATCAAATAGTAACTTTAACTTCAAATTCAAATTTAAGGAAACAATAATAAGACATACACTAACTTCAAAACCAAACTTTAAGCCTAACTTAAAATCAAATTTCACTAATGTAAATCAATATCATCAAATGCCCAAAACAAAATTGTTGGCTAAAAATCAGGCCACTTTTGCAGTATCTTTTGAACACTTAAAAGTTAGATCCCTTGAAAATCAAATCAATTTTAATTGAAAATTTCCCCAATTGTAACCAACAGTTATCACAGAACATAAACATGCAACTAAACATGCAAACATGAAAGGGTAAATTCTGCAAAAACTCCTATGGCACAAAAATTGATAAATCATAATCCATAATCTCAGAGAGACACACATGAACCCAAAAATCAGATCCCGGATGCTACATTGCATGCATGTATATAAATGAGCTTCTAAATAAATCGCTAAAAAATCAGAAACACAACAAACAAATTCACACCCAAAATCACAATCGCAATCTGTAAATCGCACATGCAAAATTACACACAAATACTTACAGAATGGAAGCTCGTCTGGGTTGGTCCCATAAACATCAGCACTTGGAATCACATTAGCAGGAAATGGCTGATCCAATATGTTCTTCCTCAGATAAAACAGAACTTCATTGTCTGTTGGATCAAACCTGAACCCGTGAGGCAAATTCAACGAAACCCTCCTTGCTCCCCTCCGGAAAAAGGCCATTGGGAACTTCTTTTCTGTATGAATTTTGGTGCTTCGAACAGGATTTAGTGGTTTACAGCAATGATATTCCGGCTGTGGAAATGATTATTCTTTCGAGTTCTTCATTGGAAATAGCGATTGAATTGTAACGCCCAATATAACAACGGAATTTTTATTTTTATTTTTTAAATTAGTTTTGGGGCCATATCCTTCCCATACCATGTTTGGCAAGTCAAATTTAATTAAATTCATACCATATTTGGCAAGCTAATTCAATTACCTCTACCGGATTTTGAGTTGAGATCTATGGTCCAAAATTGACTATCCACCAATAATTAATTGACACATCATTTTACACATATTTTAAAGCACAAATGACAATGAGAGAAAAGTTAGACACGTTAATTTAAAGTGACGTGTCAATGAATCATTGGGTGGACAACAAATAAGATAGTCAATTTTGGACAGCAGATCTCAATCACCCCCCCGCCCCCCCCAAAAAGAAGAAGAAAAAAAGGCGACTTATAGTTCCTCCAAACAGACAGACATGTTCGGTAGAGATTAAAATTAAAAAATTAGCCGTTATTATTGACTTTTATTAGATTAGTGAGATCCAATAACGGTCATATTTTCATTTTTAATAAGATTTTAAGCTGTACCAAACAAACTCTAACTTTCCAGCCTCATCCTTGTTTTACCATGTTTGGAAAGTCAATTTTAATTAAAATTCATACCATGTGCGGCAAGTCAATTTTTAAGTGAATCTTTTTGTTCAAATACTAGAATAGAATGCCCTTTCATGTTTGGTTTATTAGATTATAAGTTCGGAATCTTACAAAAAGGATAATTAAGTGGGTAGAAGTTGGATTTTTTTAAAAAAAAGTAGATAAAAGTTATTGATCTTATCTAATGTGTGAATAAAATTAGAGTTTGATCAATTTATAATTGGTTATAAGCTTTGACAAACCTTAAATTTAAATTTAAATTAGTCAAATATATTTTTTATCTATACATTTTTTACAATCCACAATTTATAACTCATCCATACATTTAGAAGGATTCACGATTTATAAGCATTTAAAATCACTACGAGTAAAACTCACTTATTTAAGTAGTAAGGCAAATATTATTTTCAAATATGGAATTACTTACTTTTAAATTTCTAAATAGAAAAGATTATTTGTGCACCGTGGCTCAAAGCCTAGTGCAGGTGGATTCAAGTTCAACCCTCAGATTAGATTGTATGAATGATAACGGGACGAGTAGAACAAAGATGACCCTCTCCGCATGTCGAGTATTTTTCAAGAGGTGGGACGGAAAAAGGCTGGGCAGAGGATTCGTTTCTCCAAATTTTTTTCTTTATTTAATTATTTATTTTTAAATTAAATTTAAGTAGGCCAACATTTTCATTGACAAATAGGGAGACATCGAGATGGAACATGGATAGAACATTTTACTAACTTCAAGCGAGTCATAAATTTATTGAATATAATGTTTTGGAGCATTTATAGCTGGTTTATGAAATTTAATTAATTTTTTTTATTAGTAAATGTATCTAAATAAATTATCATTCAAATTTCGAATTCGAATTATTTTGTGCGGAGATCTAAATAACATAATGATACATTATATTATTCTTTCCAGCCGCTTGATTCATCCCCTAATGTCGAGAAAATAGTCTTATCAAAATGACTATCGGTAAATCATGTTTTAAAATATCAACCTGCATTAAAGATAACGAATTTAGACAAGGGCAAATCCATGAGTGGACTAAAAAAATTATAAATAAATAAATTTAAGCCGAATAATTTTTTGTTTTACATGTAACTGTTTTTATGCATAGAAAAAGTTTAATGGGCTAGGGTTGTCTTGCCCCTACATTTTCCAATGAATTTAGACATAAATTTTCCATATTTATTGAAGATCTCTTCTTTTTGCATTGTGGTGGAGCAATTCATGCATATATTGCACAATAAAAGAATACGAGATGGAATGTCAGAGAAGTGTTTCTATATTGGATACCGTATATGCAAAACTAATATCGTATATGTAATCGATACCGTATTTGCAAGAATTACCGTATATGCAGTGGTTATCGTATATTCAACAGTTATCGCATATGCAGTGGTTATCGTATATGCACAAATAACCGTATATGCAGAATAGACCGATTTTACACACTTGATATCGAATTTGCAGTTAAACATATTATATATTTATAACAGATCCAATAACTTGTTAATTACAATAAAGAATAACAAGAAATAATAATAATAATTATAATAATAATAAAATAGTAATAAACTTTTAACCCGAGACCTGTGCTACACACAGTTTCCTTAAAACAGATTCGACCCCTCACCATACGTGCTTGAGGTATAAATTGAGCGTCTGCTTCCCAAGATACAACGGAAGAACAGTAGAATCTGAGCACCACAGATTTTACTCCAGTGAACTGAGTTAGTGCTCGAACAATATCACCACAAAGACTGAAATAAAATGGAAAAACGAAGACAAACTCGTCCTGTATGCAGATGAAATGTGTGTGTTAAAAGGAGGAAAAACAAGACATGTATATACTGACTCTTGAGAGTGTAATTTGTCCATTCACTTCATGACAATTACCACGGGAGTTTTGGAGTTTCAACAGTTCCAGAAAATTAAAAATCTATTGAAAAATAATAAAAATGT
>CAIGRH010204903.1:0-11778 GCA_903798295.1 Fraxinus nigra | reverse complement strand
GGAGTTGTTATTTTATTCATTGAAAAACAATCAATATAGTACAACTCAATAAACTAAATATGTAAAAATGAATAACAATTCCTAAAATTAAGCACATTATCATAAATCATCTTGATCAATTTGTCTCAATGATTTCTTACTTTCCTCAATCATATATTTTTTTGTAAATCTCCATAATGTCAAGATTTGTTACTGCTAATATTGATCACGTAATGAAATCGTTGTCCTTAAACGATATTTACCTCCACCACTATACTTTTAAGGATTGAAAATGGCAAATGGTTTGTAGAATTATCAAGCCTGAATGAAGAAACACTAAAAGCTAAATTGATTCAAGTTGAACAAGTGAAGTATTGGAATTTGATTATGTAAGAGAATGTGATTTTTTCAATAATTTGGATGAACATTTGAATGATTTTCAATTGTATTTTGTAATGATAACTAATATATTTATATAGTCATTAATCATTCCTACATGAAATGATATCGACTCATATGGAAAATGTGCGTTGCTTCACAAAAAAACCACCAGAAAATTCGAAAAAATCCAATCTAATATGTGACCGCATAGGCTATAACTATACGGTCGTATAGTTATAGCATGGATTGCCCCTTTTCCCTGATAGCCGCCATGTGACCGCAAGCCACAATGGCCTATGCGGTCGCATAGGCCAATAATGTGGCGCTAAAGGTAGTTTTTCTTCCTCTTTCCAATTCATTCATACATGGTTTCTTCTCTTGATTTTTGAACAATAATTCCAACACTTGATGCATGCAAGGACATAGAGATGGAAATTATTCCTCTCTTCATGTAATAATCACTTGAAAGAATGAAGCTTATGATATGTATAAACAGAAATACCCGTGAACTGAAAGAGCGGGCCACGTGCTTTTCAAGTGATTATATGATGGAAAGTTGAATGATTTCTATTTATTTGTTTTTATGTGCACCCAAAAAAATGTGACAAAACAAAAGAAGGAAAGAAAAAAGAATGGGGACCCAATTGAGACAATTGGTAATGTTTCGGAACTGTGGGTTAAAACCCTTTTATCTTGAGAAGGGCGTTTAATATGGTTGTGGTACAATTAGGGAACACCATGACATGACAATTCTAGTAACTTCATTAATTTCACCCCTCAATTTCAAAGAAAAATTTGACTCTCTCTAACCAAACGACCGTGTTCATTAACAGTTTAGATGACACCGAGTCCCGATTCATTGATGATGAATATCATTATCAAATCGCCACATAAATAGTTCAAATTCAAGATGTTATTTTACTACTGATGGCTTTTAGATCAGACCAAACAATCAAGAAGGCACCGGGCGGAGATGGTTCAAACCAAAATTGAATAAATGCTTTGGAAAGTACCACAACATATATAGATTTCTTGAAGTTACTGTCTTTCTTTAACTCCGTCTGTAGTTACAACTATACCTCTACGACAATAGGGACAGTCTCCACAAGTGCGAATCCACGGATCCAAACAGCAAAGATGAAACCTATGCCCACAGGGTAGACATATAAGCTCGTCTCCCTCACAGAAACTTTCAAGGCATATGCTACACTCCATTGATGACCTTGACATTGCCGGCTCATCACCTTCGTCAGGGACACTAAATATCTCCACGCACAAACAGTTCAGTGCTTCTTCAGTGAGCCCAGGAGGCCTCTGGCATGTTTGTTGCCTTGTGGAATCGGTTACAGGGGAAATTGAAGCCAGCCAGTCTATGGAAATTTCTGTTTCCCAGTCTCCAGCATCAACAAGTCTAAAGTCATCACCAATAGGGACATCAGGTGAACTCCTGTTGCTCCTCGTATAATAGAAAGAGTTCATAAGGATTATCATCAAAAACACGAAAATTATCTTTTAAGTTGGGTGATGGATTGATCTGAACAAAAACCAACCTGTTTCCAGACAAAGTGACCCCTCTCAATCTTTGTAGAAGCCTTTCTCTTGCAAGTAAGACAGCTCCGGGTAGCCTGCCATTTCCACTGAACGTCAGCCTATCTTGTATGGTGCTCCCATTTCCTGATATATTGACATTTCCCGGAGCAAATTGGTGGCTACCTTGATCAAACTGGCTAGAATCAAGTTCCTGAGCATGTCAGCCAAAAAAAGAAAGATTAAGGGTGTGTTTGAGCCACATTATTTTGGAAGAATGTATTTTGGAATAGTAGATTGATGGAGAATGTATGGTTGAAAAAGAATGAAAAGTTATTGATGAGATGGAAAATATTATTTTATTGAAGAATGTGTGGTTGAAAATGAGTAGAAATTCTGAGAATGAAAATTTTAACGTGTACCAAACAGGGGCTAAATAAGTAAAAAACAATTGGAGGAGCAAGCATAGAAGTGTTTGGGTCACCGGAGGCTTTTATTTTCATTCTTTCTGGGATCAGAAATTCAATTACCCCTAAGAAAAGAATACGCTCAACTGCAAATTATGATAGCAAAAGATAAAAATAGGCTATAAAATGCATGGATATATCCATATAGAGTTTCGCAATATGGAGTCTTTCAATCTTATTAGCAGCATAAAACTACAAAAACTTGGGGTCAAATTTTCATTGGCAAAAGAAGATAGAACACTCTTGTTTACTCAAATTGAGTATAAACGGACAGACCAGAAAACAGCGGGATAAAGACAATATTGATTTTTCAATTCAATATAACTAGAAAAACGAGTGAACTATAGAAATTGAACAGTTGAGCATAAAGGCAATGGAAAGCACAATTTAAGAGATTAGACAAGGAAATAACATCACTTGCACATACATTTTAAAGAAGGAAAAAAATGGAGCAGTCTTAGTCGTTACAAGAACAAAAATGAAGAAGAAGATCGTCACTGGAAACAATATTCTTTAGAAAAAGAAGAAAATCTGCTTATAGAAAAAGATCGTATTAAATATTCCCAGCCAAGTCAAAAGAAGCATAGATTAAAAGGTTGCCCGACATGGCATATAAGGCACACAAGGAGATATGTCATTATATGGGGAAAAACGCTCTTAAGAATGCCAATGAATTAAATGAAAAAGACATATTAAAGATACACTACATGAGAACTAATTGAAATGGTTTGGGCACATTCAACAAATGCAGATACATGTATTGGATAGGAAAAGTGAATGGACTACTATAAATGGTAAATCTACCATTCCCAGCAATCTCAAGGTGGTAACTTGGTTACTAACTCGAGTTTGGATAGTAGAAATGCAACTTAGGTTCATGTCCTTATCAAAAGTTGAAATATGGAAAGTAAATGAGGTGGAATCTAGAATTCTTGCACCAGCTAATAAATTATCTCCTACTGCCAAGCCTAAGGTTGCTTAAAGCAAAATCACAACAAACGAAATCGCCTCTTTCAACATCCATCAAGACTACAAGTCTACAAAGACGAAGGTCCACGTTGCGTAATAAGTTTGCCATAAGAAAGCTAATTTCTTGACTTGATCCCACTGTAAGGAGGTGCTTGCATTTAAGGACGCGTTGAGATAAAGGTGTCGATGACCTGAGGGTAGCGACCTAGGCAAAGAAGGCTACGGATGAGACGAGCAGCCAGCACAAGACCGTTTTCCATAGACACAACGGCAAGATTAACTCCAAGCAAGATTAATATCAGACTTGTACCACATTTGAAGAAGTCAAAAATCGTATCTTCATATTCTTATGCAAAGGCCAATCTTTATGTAACTGTGATTTGTAATATGAAACCCTAAAGTCTAGCAGGAGTAGTGAATTGTTGATTTGCCATTTATAATTTTGCTGACTCCTCAAAACTCAACAATTTAGTAACTGGTTCTGTTCTAAAAAGGGCATACTGATACCGCAAACACAACAGTCACAAGTCATTCAATCATCTATACCTAGAATCAGAACAGTCTTACTTGAGGTGGAAAGGAGGAGCGACGAAGTGGGTGGTGCCTAGACTGATGCGGATGGCGGCGCAGCGGATCGCACCCCTCTAGCTCGAGCCTATCACGGCGAGCACTATTTCTAGTACCAGAATTATTATTATTATTATAGTGGTGGTGGTCTGAATGTCGATGCTGGCGATTGCTCCGATCAAGATGGGAATAAGACTCATATCCCGGCCCAAGGTCCACTGGAATCGAATTCCTGCCGAAACGTGACCGCCGGCTGTGAAATAGCTCAGAAGCGCTCGTCATACACAAAATGAAAAATTTACAATAACTGGGAAAAAAAAAAAAGACACTCCGACAGTTTTGAATTTATTTAATACGAAGATTAACGTTTGTCAATTTCAGGAAAGTACGGTAGAGACTGGTTTCGGAGAAATTGCATTTGAGAGAGTAACGTAGATTTCTGTGTGGGGGAAGAGAAGGGAAAGCGATTGATATTTTAAGAACGTTTTTAACTGTTTTTGGGTTGTAAAAGGATATTATGCTTGTTTAAATTTCTTAAGAAATGAATCAACTTGTACGTCCTGCGAAATGTAAGTTGAGCATATTTGAAAGTTAATTAAAATAAGAAATGTATACTTATTGTTGTGTTATTTTTTTAAAAAAAAATAGTAATTTTTTTTTGTTGATGTGCAGTCGCTATCCATGAGTGCGTATTGGGTAAACCTCGTTTCATGTGTAGTAGCTCGCAAACCACATAGGAGAGATAAACTGCACTAGACAAGCTCGGTGCGACGAGCTCGACCGAGGAAGTGTGGGCAGGGAATTCGAACTTGTGACCTTCGATTTTCATGTTCACCTGCTCTACCAACTCGTCCAAACCCTAAAAGAAAATAGTAATTGTTTTTTGATCTAATTAAAACCTTACTTAGAACAAAAAAGTTAAATTTTTAAGAAAATTGTAATAAACCTTGAAATATGAAGGATCTCGTGTAACTAGTTACAAGTAAATTTAATTATTGTAACGCTTAGCCAACTCAAAGTGTATTTTATATGTTTATTTAAAATTATAAACTTGTCATTGCAAGTAAAATTCGAATTTGGAGCAATTTCAAAACATGAGAATGACAATAATAAAAGTATCTCACTTTTTAGTTATTTACACCACGAGTCATCATATTTATGATTGTAAGTAAAATCACTTTTGATTGTTTGTATTCGAATAAAAGTTAAACATAGTTAAAACAATCATTAGATAGATGGTACTCGTAAAAACGATAATTCAAACTTATCAAGTTCATTTTACTATTTTAATGACATAATTCCGATTACACCACAACACACAACTATAGTAAAAATTGTGCAAATTCCTTCCTTTCATGCTTCCAAGAGAATTAAGCTACTTGTTCAAGAATTGGGATATAGATCTATTGACACAATATGAGGTGACAGTTATTTGGCCCTTGATTTGAAAGGCAATAAAAAAAAAATGCCAAAATGTCAACAAATCTGTATAGATTTTCCGTACATGTAGCAGGGTTCCTTCCAAGAACCCATATTGTACGCATCCTTGTCTAGTTTAAGATAGTAGCTCAACCGAGCGATTTTTAATTATGGTTACGATGAATTAAACTATAGGAGCTGGTTTATCAACTCCATCCTCGTTCCTGAACCAGAAAACCTTTTCAAAGGTGGCTCCATTGCTTTTGGAAGATCATCCATCATCCATGATTCGACGTGCTCATGAAACGCACAAATTCTTGCCTCTGTAACGCGATCACAAATTGATGAAAAAGTTTGTTTGAAACAAAAAGAAGACATAAATATAAGATAATTTGGAAGCATACATGGAGAATGGCCTAATAAGCAACAATGAAATTTACGTTTTAGTTCTGGCTATTGCTCTCTATACCCAGTGAGTTACAAATTNTTGCACAAGTGAAGAACGGAGAAGGAAGAAACCCCCTTTTTCTTTTCTTCTTCAAGTTCATTTTTGTGTACAATTCACTCTCTCAGTTTTAGTTGTAGTTTAGCCCAGCTCTCTGTTTTCTCTCAGATCTATTGACAGTTACAAACAAACCATTTTCTCGTACTCATTGAATCAAAATGAGTAAAGAAGAGTTCTTGAAGATTCAGGTAATACTTCATTTTTCTCATTTGTTTATTAATGCGTATCTTTGTAGCTTTTCTTTATGAACTTTGCTAGCTTTGAGCACAAATTCTTTGACAGTCATTTTCTTTTTTGCTCTCCATTTTCTTTATCTTTCAGCTCAGTAATGTTGTTTTTCTCATTTTTTTTTTTTTTTTTTTGTTATGTGATGGTGAATGTGATTTAAAAAAAAAAGGAAAAATTATTGATGTAATGAAAAATATTATTTTATTGAAGAACATGTGATTGAAAATGAGTAATGAAAATAAGAATGTGACTCAAACAGGGACATAGAATTTTATTATTATTCTTGAAGGACTCCATTTTAAAGGAATATGCAGTTTAGCCCCTGTTCGATGGAGATAAAAATCATATTTTTAGTAAATTTTGAATCTTTGATGAAAGGTGTGGTTGTAATGTGTGAATTCATGAAACTGTAGTTAAAATTAATTATTGAATTTAACTTAAATTAATTTCTATCAAATAGGAACATAATAATATATGTATTTTTTATCCATTAATTAATGAAGAATAAAAATTCCTGCACATTGGTGAAAACGAGCATTTAGAAATCGACCAATTTAGATGACAACATTTATATGTTCGATTAAATAAGTCAAGCGACTTTACATTTAAATAAACACATTATTTAATGACATTATTGAGCAACAAAATCGAAATTAATCTATTATTTTGAAGATCATTTTATTGGAAGCTCGAGATTTTCCAAATCAAGATACCAAGGATAACATTTATGTACTAATTGTGCCATTACATGATACCGAATGAAGATGCAAGATTTGAGGGCAAATCTTCTCCAACCCAAAGAGATTATCATGAGTGAGAGTAACTTCTTGTTGTACTTTTTTTTTTATCGATGTTTTGTCTCATTGAATTTTTCTGGCAAAGTGCACAACGTGACAACTTTTATAACTCGTTGAAAATAATAATATACTTTCATTCCTTAATTGGAGTATTTTTACACATGATATTTTTTTAGAAAGATATTAACGAGGTATATATTCTTTAAGTGACGATCATTCAAGGCAAATGTTCAAAATAATATTACGTTTATGGATGGTACTCGTGGACCTAAAGAATCTTGCGAAAGTATTGCGAGAATAATTAAATCAATAGTAAAATAGATAATACCCATGAAAACGATAATTCAGATTCTTCAGGTTCAGCGATAGTAAAGGTTGTGCAAATTCCCTTCCCTTCATTTCTCTTTCGTGCTTCCAAGATCCCCATCAACATACACAATATGATGCATAGTACATAACTATGAAGAAAAATAAAGCATCAGGCAATGATGTCATGTTATTGAGAGTACAAACGGATAAAATTTATTACAAGTCCTTTTCAGTTTAGGAAACCTTTCCAAATTAGGGTTACAATGAATTAATTAACTATATGGTCTGGTTTATCAACTATATCCTCGTTTCTAAACCAGAAAACCTTTTCAAAGGTTGCTGCATTGCTTGGAATATCATCAACCACCCATTCATGGCCTTTCGGGTAATATATTCCCGTGCGTGGATCAGGAATCCAGCATTCCTCGTCTTCCTCGTGCTTCTTGGAAATCACTTCTCTTCTGTTTTCTCGGTGATTCGACGTGCTCGTGCAACGTACAACTTCTTGCCTCTGCAACCTGTCACAAATTGATGAGAAAATTATAGTTCGAAACAAAAAGAAGACATAAAATATAAGAGAATTCAGAAGCATGCATACATGGCGAATGGCCTGATAAGCAACAATTGCTTTACGTTTTTTATCCCAGTTCTGGCCATGGCTCTACAAATTCAATGAAAGCAAATCAGATTAGACCTTTATATATATACGTACATACTGACATATAGAATAGATTCATATTGATTAATGAAGAATAAATTCTGCATGAGAAAGCAAAAGTGAAATTCAATGAATTCTTTCCTCGTTACTTTCAGTAATCTTGTGCTAGCAATCTCTACGGTTGTCTGTCAACTTTTGTTTCTATGATTCCCTCAAAAAACCTCAACGCGTCCAAATTAAATAAGTGAGGAATAATTGGAAAAATCATATTTTTCTCGTTTATTCTCTGTAAATAAAACGCTGTACGTCCAAAAGGAATGGATTCTAGTTCCACTAAACATATTAAGCCCATGGCAATTATTTTGATAAAAAAAATTTGATGTTTTGAACAGTAATTTTTTGGAGAATATGAGGTTAAAAAGAAGAAAAAATTTGAGTTTACGTACAAAATATTTTATCATGTGAATGTTTGGTTGAAAATAAATATAAGAGTTAAAAGAATTTTATTTTACGAGAACTAAATATCAATTTAATTAAAAGTGAGACGTCATGTGACCTTCAAATGCAGATCCAATAGCAACACACGTTACACACCACAAAAAAGAAATTAGTAATAACTCAAAATCTTAGCAAACACATGCTCTACAAAAATAAGTCAAAGATATTAGGTTAAAAATGTCAAATTATGCAACAACATTTTAATTAAAAACGACAGAGTATGTCACTTTCAATTAACAACCTCAATTAATGTAAAGTGACAAAGAACTGAATTTTCTTCTTGTTTATTCTGTAACGTACATCTCAATATTTATACAAAGTCAGTAAGCACAGCAGTTGGGTTCTCTGGAAAGAAAATAAACAGCCTGATTACATGCAACTTTCCTATACGAATAATATATCTAAGGAAGGTAAATATTTGACTAAGGGAGGTAAATATGCAGCTGATTATTTGACAGTAAGTACACAGATCTTTGATACGCCCCCGTTGGAGCATGAGGATTGTAAATGCCCAACTTGCAAATGAACCTTTTGAAGAGATCAACGCCAAGTGCCTTTGTGAGGATGTCCGCAATTTGAGCGGACCTAGGAACGTGGGCGGTGGTGATGAGGCCAGACTTAAGTTGCTCATGAACAACATGACAATCAATGTCGATGTGTTTTGTGCATTCATGGAAGACGGGATTGCGAGCAATGTGTGTTGCCGCTTGATTGTCACAATAGAGGAGCATTGGTTGAGGGTGAGGAATGCGGAGGTCATGAAGTAATGTACGAAGCCACTTAAGTTCACAAGTGACGTTGGCCATGGCATGATATTCAGCTTCAGCAAAAGATTTGGAGATGGTAGATTGCTTCTTTGAACGCCAACAAAGAGGACTGGAACCAAGAGAGATGAAATATCCAGTAGTGGAGCGACGAGTAGAGGGACAGCTAGCCCAATCCGAATAAGCATAAGCACGGACCTAAAAAGTCATTAGTATCCGGAAATAAGAGTCCTTGTCCAGGATCATTTTTGAGGAAGCGAAGAACTTAAATGGCAGTGTGAAGATGGGGGTGGCATGGACAGTGCATAAATTGACTCAAAATATTGACGGTATATGTAATATTAGGTCAGGTGACTGTGAGGTAAAGTAAACGGCCGATCAATTGACGATAAAGGCTAGCATCGGTGAGAATGTCACCTAGATCAACCTGGAGTTTGTGATTCTGTTCCATGGGTAAGTTAAGGGGCTTGGAGCCGAGATGACCATTGTCTGATAAAATGTCCAGGGTATACTTGCGCTGATTGATAAAAATGCCACTCCCAAAAAAATACTTAAGAGGACCAAGATCTTTGAGCTTGACTTTGCTAGCAAGAAAAGTCTTGACGTCAAGAAGTAAGTTGTCATCATTACCGGCTAAAAGAATATCATCTACATAAATAATGAGCACTCAAAAGATGAACCACGTGAAAGAGTGAATAAAGAGTGGTCCGTCGTGGATGGACTAAAACCGACAGCTTGCAATACTGAAGAGAGCTTAGAAACCCAATTGCGGGAGGCTTGTTTAAGGCCATAGATGGATTTGTGTAGTCGACAGACATGAGAGTCTCCCTTTTTATAATATTTGAGAGGGGGTTTCATATAGACTTCCTCAGAAAGGTCACCATGAAGGAAAGCATTGTGCACATCAAGTTGGTATAGGAACCAATTTTTAGTCGCGACGATGGACAAAAGACAACGGACCGTAACAAGTTTGGCGATAGGAGCAAAGGTGTCATGATAATCCAACCCCTCAATTTGAGTGTAGCCCTTGGCCACAAAGCGAGCTTTGTAATGTTCAATATTACCATCTGCTTTCAATTTGGTTTTGTAAATCCATTTGCAACCAATGGGATGCTTGCCAGGAGGAAGGAAGGTGAGAGACTAAGTGCCATTAGATTCTAAAGCTGTGATTTCAGAGTTCATTGCTTCTCGACAATGAGCATGACCTGAAGTTTCAGTGTAGGAGGTGAGATCTGTAATGTGAGTAATATGGGAGAGGAAAGAGCGGTGTTTAGGAGAAAATCGGTCATAGCGAAGAAAAGAATGGAGAGAGTAGGACAAACCTAAAGAAGGCCGCAGGGGAGGTGAAGTCACACCATGTACATGTGGAAGTGTAGGACAAATATAATCATAGAGGTGAGGGGGAGGGTGTCTAGTTCGAGTGGGGTGATGTGGTGGTGTCGAGTTTTTAGGAGGAGAGACCAATGGGGCACTAGGTTCGATGGTGGCATGTGAGGGAGGTGTTTCGACACAAGTACGTTCATGGAAAATGCCATTATTGATGAAAAATGTTTGGAGATGATGGGCCAAAAACTCTTGGGCATTATGAGTGCGCACATGTTTCATCATACAATTAAATTGAGTTTGGACATAAGCAAAAAAATGGCGGAAACATGTGAAGATACCCGATTTTAACTTCATTAAATATGTCCAAGTGTAGCTAGAATGGTAATCGACAATTGTTAAGAAATAATGTGCACTAGATAAAGTAGAAGTGGGGTAACCTCCCCATATATGACAAAATATGCGATTAAAGGCAAAAATACTTTTATTGATACGAGAATGAAATTTTAAACGCAACAATTTTCCTCGAGCACAAACATCACAAGATTGTAAGGGATGAAAAATAGGTAATGACTCATTACGAGTATGAAAAGATGGATGATCTAAAAGTTGGTGCCATAAGTGGGTAGACAGTGTGGACACGGAGGCTAAACTGGAGGGTGGAGTAAAGAAATAAAGACCACGGCGGACTTCACCTGCTCCAATCGGCTTCTTCGTCTTGAGATCATGGAAAACACAAAAGGAAGGAAAAAAAGAGCAAGGCATTGTAAAGATTGAGTAAGTTGTGAAACATATAAAAGATTATAATGAAAATTTGGAACATAGAAAACGTCATGAAGAGTGATATGTGAAGATAAAAGAACTGAACCAACACGAGTGACATATACTAAGTTACCATTGGGGAGAGTGACTGCGTGTGGATGAGTGATAGGATAAGTTGTGGTGAATGCATCTAGTGATGAACACATATGATTGGAGGCACTTGTATCAATGATCCAAGGACGAGTAGTAGAATTCGGGTGAGTGGAGAGAGCAATGGAATTACCAACAAAATTTGCAGTAGATGGTGTTCCTGTTCAGAATTGAGACCAAGAGCCTAAACATCCTTGGGGGGTGGAGTAGCATTGGCGTGAGTGGGTTGGATAGCATGGGTTTGACGAGGACGATGCCAATCGGTGGGATAACCAATAATGCGGAAGCGGGTTGTCTTCCAATGGCCATCTTGACCACAATGACTGCACTTGGGATTGTTGGAGATATTACACCGATAATGTGCATATTATATTAATCAAGAACATGTTGTTAATTTGCGTGAAATCGAAATATCATTCGACTTACCGAAATCTGATTTGAGAAGACAAATTAGTAAATTACCGACTTCGAATAT
>CAIGRH010204861.1:0-17014 GCA_903798295.1 Fraxinus nigra | reverse complement strand
ACAAATCAATCTTTATATTCTAAAATAGCCAAACGGATCCCACTCAAAACTCCTGACAAAGTCAGCTAATTTCTCAATTTTTCCAACATTTTTTTCTCATCCATTTCGGAAATATGAATTCGCAAGTTTAAACTTTGTAATAATCTATTAATTTAAACCTTTAGTAAGACAAATACATTATATTTTGAATGTTTGAAATTAAGTTTTATATTGAGATTCATATCAATATTTATATATTTATTTTTCACTTATTTGAAAAGTATTACTTTTATATTCTAGAACTGTGATTTAAAACTCAATCAAACTAGTTTGGTTTAGTTTGAAAAATGAAATGGTTCATTCATATTAAAAAAATTCAAACCGTTTAAATGATTTACTTTGAAAATAGTTTAAAAATTATCGTGTTCAAATCTAGCAAAAAGAGCAAATTGCTGCATTTGGATTTCACTCGCGATTATTCTACCTCCTCGAGAGACAAATCGTTAACCGCCTACAAATTTACTCATAAACTCCATGCGCACTGTGAAAAATCATTCATTAAATCACGAATAGTCCTACGGGTAAGCAGGTGACAGAATTTAGGCACGAGCATTCTTGAATCCACCTAAAGAGGAAGGGCGACTCGTGTGGGTCATTCGCAGCCTCAAGAGGTGCCGCTTACTGCATCTCGGGAGTTTAATCATTTCATTGCTATAAAGACGAATTGCAGTAAGCTACATTATGTTAGAAAATACACTACTTGTCAAAGATAACTTAGGGACAACATACAAAAAATGAACAACTTTTGACCCTTTACCTGTTTTTACTTTTAACTGTGGGCCAATGTGCCATAAGATTCTAAACCATGCTTGCATTATAAAAATATTTTTTTTATAGAGGATTTACAGACAACACACATGGTGGGACCCTCGAAATTTTTTTTTTTAATACATGTGGGGTCCGCCCCTTGTGAGGGTATGACCCCTGTGAATAAATCCCCTGTACATGAGGATTTATTCTAAGATTCTTCCCAAAGTTCAAATTTGGGTTGTAAAAGCTAAAACTGACAAATATGGTGAAGCAAAATTAGGAAATGGACAAATACAGAGAACTCAAATCAAATATAGAGACGAAATCAAATCAGCCAAGTTAGGCATTCAGAGAACCAAATTTTCTATTCTTTCTCCCCTCTTTTAACGAATCAAATCCTTTTGATTGGCTGCAGAGATTCCTCAAGACGAGCATTAGCCATTTCAAACCTAACATTTAAACCCTTTCCACACACACACACACACACACACAGAGCCAAAGAAGAAGAGGCAGATTTACATACAATATAGGAGGTTCACAGCATCACATAGTGATGCTGCCACTTCTGGCACACGGTCATCTAATACCTTTTCTAGGATTAGCTGGGCAACTCCAACAAAGATTTGGCTTCACCATAACCATTGTCAGCACCCCTCTAAATGTTCACTATCTTAAATCTACCACTGCCAAGGACTCAACAAATGCAGCCCAAATTCATTTGGTGGAGCTTCCTTTTAACAGTACTGATCATGGCCTACCACCCAATACTGAGAACAGAGTCCTTGCCTTTGTCCCAAATTGAAAACCTGTTTCAAGCCTCAACATACCTCGAAGCTCCATTTCACGAGGTTATTTTGGAAATTACAGTAAAGGATGGACAGCCTCCACTATGCATAATCTCTGATGTTTATATGGGGTGGGCTAATGATGTTGCAAAGTATTGTGGAACTTTGAATGTGACTTTCACCACAGGAGGTGCCTATGGCACTGCTGCTTATGCGTCTTTATGGAAGCATCTCTCACACAGGTTAACTGGGGAAGACGAGTTTAGCCCTGATTCGTGCCGATTCTTTCCCAACTTCATCAATTTCTGAGAGCAGCAGATGGTACTGATCCATGGTCCAGGTTCTTTCAGCCTCAGATCTCACTTTCTTTAGGCTCTTTTGGATGGTTGGGCAATTCAGTTGAAGATATTGAACCTTTAGGCTCAGATATACTTAGATAATACACAAGGCTTCTTGTTTGGTGCATTGGACCTCTCCTCCCACCAAGAAAGCTAAGCAAACACTTTTCTTCAGGTTCGAGTTCACAAGTATCCGGGCAACACGCAGGCTGAGAACACGGAGTGTTTCCTGAGAAAAGCATAGAATGGCTAGACATTCATTCAGAACAGTCTGTTCTCTATATCTCATTTGGTTCCCAAAACACTATATCCACGTCTCAGACAATGGCATTGGCTATGGGTTTGGAGGAAAGCGAACAGCCATTCATTTGGGTCATAAGGCCTCTGGTTGGTAATAACGTGAATGGTGAATTCCAACACGAATGGCTGCCATAAGGGTTTGAAGAAAGAATGGCAAGAACAAAGCAAGGACTTGGTCCACAAATGGGCACCCCAGTTGGAGATTCTATGTCACAAATCAACAGGTGCATTTTTAAGCCACCGTAGATGGAATTCAATAATGGAGAGTTCAAGCCAGGGGCCTTTGGCAGCCATAGCCCTGGAATTCAATAATGGAGAGTTTAAGCCAGGGGCCTTTGGCAGCCAAGCAGGGCTATAACTCAAAGATGCTAACGGAAGAAAAGGGTGTCTCCATAGAGTTAACGAGGGGACTACAGTCTATTATTACCAAAGAGGATGTGAAAGAGGGTAATATATATTGTGATGGATAAAGGAGGTAAAGGAGAAGAGATGAAGAAAAAAGCTGCTGAAATTGGAGAGTTGATAAGAGCATCTGTAAAAAATGATGGAGGCATTAAAGGGTCTTCAATCAAAGCAATGGATGATTTTTGTATCTGCCATTTTCTCTACAAGGCAAGAATTTTCATAAATAGCGATGAAATTCAAGGATATGGCTACCTATATTCCTATCTATTATTTATTCCAGCAGGAGTCTATTCAATAATTGATTTTTTTCAGAGAAATTCGATTTTTTCAAGATCTCTAAAGTTGACACAAGCCATCCAAGAAATAAGAGTCAAATGTTTATTTTATTTTTTTAGCTCAAACAACAGCAAACTTAATGCCATCTTATGTGAAAATTATTTACAATCACATCTAGGATACTCTTTTCAGGAACAACAAATTTATGAATGACGGGACAAAAATTTAACAACTAAAGAACTTGAAAAGGAACAAGACTTTCCTAGAACCTTGGCTTCATTAGCTAAGATTATCTAGAATTTGTAAACTGGGCAACCTTTGTTACAATGATCATTACAATGCAGATTATGTAACAATTTTTGTCATATAAAGCAGCAACAAATATAAGATGGTGAACAAATCAAAAGTGGAAGCAAGAACATAGATGCACGTAAACGTAACATGGGTGAACTGCCTTTTAAATGGACATGAATGCTGTTTACAATTTCAGTGCTCACCTGAATTGATCTACAAAGCTTAAATGTATACCATCACAAGACAAACTTGTACATAGATAGCCCATGATTGTAATTAGAATTCTTCTTGTGAACATAATAATCTGATGCATCAAGCTTCTTCAGAAGGTACAGTGGGTTGTGTTGACTCAATGCCATAACTCCAAAGTTGTTTTAGCTCACCTCTTACCAACCCCAATATGATGCAGAGTCCTAAGATTTAAAAATTGAAAAAACAGGGAACAAATTTTAGACACTCGAAACCAATTTACTTCTACCTTAAAAGATAGACCAAAGTGGTAGTCTTAATTCATACCCAAGGTACATGGAACAAGGTAGAGGAGAGCGGGTTGACCATGTCCATCCATTAAATACAAGCCTAAGTAAGTAAATAAGAGGCCTGCAGTAAAATGATACAGAAGTCAAGTAAATACTTCATATAAAATAAATTGGTAAACTATTGGTCATTCTTTTCACATACAGAAAAATAAATTGGTAAACTTGAATTCGGGTTGAGTTACCAAACAACTACAGGAAATTCATACATAAAAGTCAACCAAGAAACAGTACATTGATGAAGTAAGCATAATTGAAAAGAAAACTTTAAGATGGACACTTGGTGAAACATAAAAAGACAATCAAAGTGTTGTATATAATTAAAATGGTAAAAAGGCATTGGAGCATGTCCACAAACCACAAGTTTTTTCAGCATCTTCATAAACCCATATCAAATTAGATCATGAACCTATTGTGTTTCAATTCCAGCACAAAACTCAAGTAACCACATGGCTCAAGTATTTGTGAAATTTCACTTCAGTGCAATCAGACAATCTTGAGGGATTTATTGAGACAAACGACTCAAAAATCAACTACAAAGAGACAAACTTCAGTATAGTAGATTACCAATAAGAAAACTAAAATATCCATCCCTGATTACCTTACCACTGATCCTCTCATAGTCACTACCTCCACTTTACTAGTGCTAATTATAAACTTCTTCTTACTTATTAACAGTAAAAGCAATCTCATACAAAGACATGAGCTGCTATATTGACGAACGTCCAAATGCGAGAGAAAAGTAAGTGCATTATTGCACATGTAGGTAGATAAACAACCTTTCTTCACATCAAATATATAAGCTTGTGAATTCTTGTTCCACCAAATATATAGCATTGCCTGTTTCATCAAATATTTAAATTTCCAATCCATTGCTCTGATTTGCTCATATACATTAGATCTTTAGAAAAAGATCTGACCATATTTTCAGAGTAGCAGAATCAAACCGAAAGTTAAAAGCATGGATGCCAAAATAAAAACAGAATTAGACAGCTACTCGAATAAAAAATCCAAAACTAAATATCAGAAAGCATACATAAAAAGAACGGAAAATATGGTAAAGCTTCAAGCAAATGCTAGAATTAGATCAGTATTATTTCACACAAGACATCCATTCACTCATTAATTTTCTCTCCATCTATTGTAAGTACAATGTTAACTCCATTTTCGTCATTTCATTTTTGACAAATAAACCAGAAGGCCTCCTTGTAGACTTAATCATCGTTTCCAGAGATGGCGATTCTCAAGCCAATTTGTACAGTGTGGTCACATTTGCACTATCATTCATGTGCTGATCTTTTTGTTTATTTGGACTACAAATGATGAGAAGCATAGGGACATTGCTATGTGATTGTAACAAACCCGAGCTCGACCTTATCCCACCTTAAATGGGCCTTTTAGCCCACTATTGAGATTGGGCAATAGTGGAGGTCGGGCCCATACTGAACGATCCAAATGACTCGACCTCATCCCACCTTTTTGGGCTAGTACCCAGGTCGGGCCTGTAAGATCGGGCCCCACCAAATGGACGCAACCTAGACCCCTAACTCACGTGTCCTTTCCCTCGTCACACTCTACCCTAGAAAACTAATTCAACTCAAACACTAACTCCCCAATTGCCTTGTATCACCTTAACTTAAATAACACAATCCTAGCACAACAAAACACCTTTAATAAGGAAAGTTGAGTCCTCTTAGGATTCCACCTCCACCTCAATAAATACGCAACACACGTTTTTCATAACATTCGACTTTTCTTGAGTACTTGTCTGACTTAAGCATCGGAGGGACGACGAAAACACACATCGCACCTTTGTTTCAGGTATTGAAGATCGGATCACACGGAGTTCTTCCATTTGGTTCGGGTTTGTCCAGGTACGACTTTTGGTAGCATCACTATGGATCCTCGATGTCACTTGAAGAATAAATTGCAGTATTTCTCTTCTACATGTATGTCGTTTACTTCAGTGTACCCATTGGCAAGGGGATCTAGACATTGTCCCACTATTTCGTATCTATTTAACCCTCCTTCCCCATAACCCTGTATCTTAATTTGCTAGAGCACTCCATCGGTGGAAATCAGCGCTGATGATTGCATCAAGGACGGTTTGCATTCCTCTTTTGTTGTTCACTGCATCCCTCGCAGAGGTCGACTATGGTCTATCCAGGGCACTCTCAACACATTAGACATCATCTTTTACTTGATCGAGAAACAGTTTCCCACATATATCAACAGGGGAATCAAATAGCTGACTAACTTGTCACTGCAGGTTGGAAACGACGACATTATGAAGAGTATGGCCCCCTAGACCTTCCTCAAAGATTACACGTTCTAATAAAGATTGATAGACTCGGTATCCCTAGTATCAAATGTCTCTAGTCTACTTTTGCTACTTTCCTTTGCATGGGAGGTAGTACCTCCTTATTTATTGATTTCCTTACACGTGTTGCTTTTTTAGAGGTTAGGTTTACGCTTCGCTCCTATGTATTCTTGCGAGCTCCATGCATCTTACGGTGGAGGCATCTAACCCCATCCTTCTCTAATGAAGCCTAAAAACACACTGAGTCTGAATTGATGATATGCCTTAAAAAGATCTTACAAAAAAATGAAGTTTCGGACAGTAACGGGCTTTGCCCTAGTTCAAACTTCTTAGGTACTCCTCGAATCTTAGTAACCCTCTTAATCACCTCACAATTTTAACTAGAAAAGTGTATCTAATTTGTCCTAGGTGTAGAGTTGTAGGATGTCAAAAGGAAAAAGCCAATTCCAAACTATCTCTGCTTGCAACCGAGCTCTCATCATCTTCAATATTGTCTTCTTTATGTCAAATATTTTTGACCTCTTTACGTACGTTTTGCTTCCTTATTTTCTGATAATCATTAATAAGGAGTCATTGGATTGTCCATTAGAAGCACATCGGAATCTGCTGAAAGCATAAAAGTGTCAATTCGTTTCCTCATGTAGTTACTTCGCTTTAAGCGAAAAAGATAATCAATTGGGGACCAAGGTCCAAGGTTGCAATCAGTTAAGAAATTTCATCTAATCAGCTATATATACATGAAAACTATCCATAAACTCCCGTGAAAGATTAACAATTGATCAGGACACTGTTCATTGACCCAAAACAAGAAGTGTATTAACAAAATCAACCTTCAGCGCTTAAATAATCTTTTCAATCACCTCAAGAAAGGCAAACATTTCTCTCTATCCTCGGCATCCAAAATATGAATTTTGGATATGCATACAACACCGAAGGACTGATATTAACATTGACAAAAAATAGACAATTCCAGGCTATGATGTCTCCATTAGATTCCATACATTAATAGGATTTGTGATGGATAATAAATTGTGTAATATATATGCTGACGGTAAGAGCAAAGAAAGAATACGAGGCAAAGATACTCACCAATTCCATAGCCAACTGTCAACCAAAGGAAGTATCCATGTAGTATCCCCTTCTTCTTAGCTTTGTCGAATCTGCAATAAACATCCATAAATGGATTTTGTTACTCAACAACTGCTATCAAAGACTAAAAACATTCAGTGTCTCAATTAAAATATTTTATCCATATGTTTGTTTACCTATTACATACTGACTACATAAGTATTCTTATGTTTTATAATCATATATAGATAACTGAACAATGTCAAAAGTGTGAAAGAATTGAAATTTTATACAGGTTAGATAGCCAAGTTCAGCATGACAACAAAGATGTATGCAAATCAAATATTCAGAAATATGCAACCTCCTTTAGAGGTAGATCTATAGATTTAAACCATCCACAAAGGAATTTCCTGTATAAATATTAGATATACTAGGTTATCAAACATTAGATGGTTGAGGCATTACAAGCAATACCTGAAAGCGAAAGAAACTAGCAAACCGGGGAATAGAATATCCCCAAAGCCTATCATATCATAACCGCCCCACGGATCAAAAATCCTAGGAACTCTCAAAAGCATTGGGATAGATTCTCCACCACTTTTGTTGCCTGAAGCAACCTAAATAACAGGAGAAAAAACTCTTGTCAAAACTTTCACGGAATTAAATTAGACAGAACTGCAAAAGAGCAGCATCAATAATGTTCAACAAAATGATTAATCATAAAAGCAACTAATAATAAAAAATAAAAACCAAATTGATCCCTATTATTATAGCACAAAACGAGCTTCAGGGAGTGGGCAGAGGAAAGCGTGCACATCCATGCACTGGTATGGTAATTGACATGCATGAACAACTTATACCCTCTAAGGGTAGTTTCTTAGTGTCTTGATGTAAAGAAAATAAATCGTTTACGCCAGCTGTGACTGGATAAAAAAGAAAAATTTTGAAAAGTGTAGGTGGCTTCTATGGAAAACGATTTTCTCTCAGAAACTCCATGAACTCAGCACAATTCACAGCAAAGGAGAACAAGTTAACATAACACAGTTTTGGCTCACCTTTCTTTCATGGCAAGTTAAGCTAAAGGTAATATATTATATGAACTTTTAACAAATGAGAGTTCCAGTGTCAGTACATGCAGATAGATATACAGAGACAGAAAGAGAGATGATATGCTGCCTTCTACTTTTTTTGGTGCACTAAAAGGGTGATTAACTTCTAATAGACAAATTAATTATATAAAGATATCTTTTTAGTCAGACATTTATATAAATTGAAAATAGTACGTCGTTCATAAAGAAGCCTAGTGAGGATAGAAGGGCTTAGTACTATTTCTTTATTTGTTTAATTGGGAGTGACCCAGGTGGAAGAGGCATTAACCAAGGGATTCAATTGCAAGAATATGAACAAGAATGCAAATTTCTCTCCAGCACATCCAAAGGCCCGTATCACAGAAATTAACAAGAAGAAGGTAGTGTCTCGCAAAGATAGTTGGTGCCTGCATGTCTCCTCATTACACATCTTTTTTCTCTATCTTTTGCACCATAATGGATGATTTGCATCTTACTTTCATTTTGAACATTGGCTATAAAGTTTTTTCTGGTACACTCCAGTTAGGTTATAATTTTTTATCCTAAAAGGTTTTTCGAAGCCCATTTAAACATTGGAGCACCAATTATGCTTGCAAAGCACCTGCAAGCTCTATGATTAATTTAAAATGGAATTGAGAGTGACCAACAGGCAGAACATCAAATGATAACAGTAAACAAAAATTACAAAACATAATTTTCTTTATTGATGCTGCACAGTTTACAGAAAGTGGCCATCATTTTTAGGACAGAAATTTTTTAGTTTTGTGCTGGCCATGCTTATATATTACTATTGAATTCTCACCAAGAGGAAAAGGGGGAAAATCACCAAAAGGGAAATTTTAGTCTAGACTAGCTCATCCCAAAATTATGCACTCTTCAAACTTCTAACTAATGGTGATGGAAACATTTACGTCTTCAAAAGATGTTCCACCTTATAATGTTTAAANTGATTAATTTAAAATGGAATTGAGAGTGACCAACAGGCAGAACATCAAATGATTACAGTAAACAAAAATTACAAAACATAATTTTCTTTATTGATGCTGCACAGTTTACAGAAAGTGGCCATCATTTTTAGGACAGAAATTTTTTAGTTTTGTGCTGGCCATGCTTATATATTACTATTGAATTCTCACCAAGAGGAAAAGGGGGAAAATCACCAAAAGGGAAATTTTAGTCTAGACTAGCTCATCCCAAAATTATGCACTCTTCAAACTTCTAACTAATGGTGATGGAAACATTTACGTCTTCAAAAGATGTTCCACCTTATAATGTTTAAACGAGCATCCTCAGAGATTGAAGAGGAGAAAAAAAAAAAATTAATCTGAGCTCTACTATTAAGCTAAGTTGACTTTCATAACCCAACTAAAGCATGGAGCAACCAAGGATAGAAAGTAAGATTCAAGATCTTTTCGAGGAAGTACAGAAAAATAAAATAAAACAAAACAAAACTTGACTGTTTCGTGTCCTACACATAGTCATCACATATTTCACATCTTTGCCATGAAAAATGAGTCAACTAAGGATTTTGAATGATAATCAGTCAGGTCACCCGTATTAGTCGAAAAAGTAAGAATGACAAACCTTCAAAACCATGGGTTAAAATAGCTCTTCAAAAGGATCAACTGATGAAGGCTCAGATTAATTAGTTCACACACATGACGCAGTGGCAAGAGAAGAAAAGGGAGACACTAAATGAGTGTTTAACACCCATTTTAATGAGAATAGAAATTTTGGAATAGTGATTGATTGGAGAATGTGTGGTGAAAAAGTGATGAAAAGTTTTAGATTTGTGTGTAATATTATTTTATTTGAAGAATGAGTGGTTGAAATGAAGAAAGAGAACTTTTTTGTTAAAGAGAATGGGTGCCAAACAGGGGCTAAGTCAATGAAGCTTCATTTTTATAGAAAAGCATTTTTCTGTAATTGTTCATAAATGATTCAGCATCACAAGAAGTCTACTATTTCTTTCTTAAGGGGCAATAGAACTTTAAGTTCAAATAGATAAACAAAGAAAACAGCATTATTAAATTTTAAACAGATGAAGATGTTTGTAAGCATCAGAAAAGAAGAGACCAATAGTCACCCGAAAGCACCTCCATAATAGAACATCTAGAAAAAGCCAAACATTATAGGAGGGTTTTGCACTTATAAAGTTGCAGCTGTTAGACATGAAAGAAATAGATGTGGAAAATGGCATGACAACTTACCGCAATCATGACGCTATCATGGAATATCAATGGAGATAGGAAAACCCAAAAGATGTCATAGAGAAAAGCACAACATAGAAGTACTGTAGCAACCTATAAGAAAACAACAATTATCGTATGATAAAACAAAATCATAACAATGTAAAACCCAAATTTCGCTATTGGCATACCTTAATGTTTGGTAATTGAGCCAATTGAAGGACAGTAATCATCAAACAGATACCCTGACAACATGAAAGCTGTCAGTGTTCGAAAAAATCCTCGTAAGAGGAAATTTACAAGGATTTATTCCAAATTGTTGAAACACTAAAGACTATCGTAAGCATTATATGTGTTGCCCAAGAAGCCTAATTAGGTTGCTCAATTGGCAAAACATATCAGCGTAGAATCAAAGGTAAAAAAATAAAAAATAAAAATTGATGATAATTCTGACAGATACATCGAGCAAATAGCATATCCATTAATGTCAAAATATTATGAAAAGGGCCAACTTCGTTATTTTTCAAGCTTAAAGGATAAAAGTTGTATTAATTTACAAGTTTATTAGGTTTTCTAAATGTCATTCTGATAAACCATTACTTTGGATCCTAACAGCTATAGTGGTTCTATCCTCCATCTGGCCAATGTACGTGCACATTACACATTCCTACTGTGTTTGATTCAAACAGAACAATAGTGTGAGTATTTAAATCATGAAGTAAAAATAGCAGTCTTTTGTGATAAGAAATGCATGGTTAAGAAAATACAATATGAAAGCAAGTGATAGCTTACAAGAATGTCTTGACCAACCCAGGAGTATGATGCCTTCCGGTTTGCAGCCCAGAAAATGGCAAAGGCCAAACAAAATAACAAGACAATTAAAGAGAGAATGGAAATATCCCCGAGGATTGGCAGATTAACTCTTCTTCGTGCACAATTTTTGCATTTGCTGATCAAATAAAAGATATGAACAACATACAACATGAACAAAATGTTTAAAAAAAATAAAATACCTCCTTTCTTGTCTACAACATAGATAGCTTTACAAACAAAATTAAAGGATACCTTGACAGCAGCGAAACTATACAAGTATGCATTCCCTGTTATAATGATAAAAATAATTAATAAGGACTATCATAAATCAAACTGTTCCTACACTATTGAAGTGCATAAGATTGAGAGAATAAAAAGTGTATAAGGAATTTATAAAACTGCAAACTTGATCATATTCTAAGATCATTGCAGAAGAGTGGATGTACTAAAGAACGAAAGGAAACTACCCACTGATGGTATATTTAAGAGCAAGTGAGCTAACATCACATTTTTGGAATAAAGTCCAATTAGATCCACAAGTATCCAACTGTAGTTGACCCTAGGTGTTCACTCTCATCCATGTAGCTAGAAATATTTTTTCTATGAATGAGAAGATATCAGAATTAGTAACAAGCCACATCACACGAAATCAGAAACTATTTTAATAGCACTATCATTCATTCTATAATAATTAAACATATTTATACATTGAGTTAATAAAAAATACTTGCTTGGGAACTTTTGAAGAAGAAAATATCATGTCCAGTTGTTAAATTCTCATAGACACTCTGTGGGCTTTTAAATCTTTGCTTTCAAAATTAAGAACTAGGAATTCAAGAAAAATGATGAAGAAGCCCTTGACGTGTGTGGCTAGGCCAATCAATAAAAATGAGTGATGAGGACTCTTTGCGGCTGAAAGAATAGAAGGCTGTACTGGAGGCTGCTTAAGAGTTGAAAGTAATCAAGCTTTGGCCCAAGCAGGCAGTCAATAAAAGAAATAAAGTCCACAAACTTCCTACAGATAAAAGAAGCTGCAATATTCAACTTTCTTTGTCTTACCATCTATGAAATTTAAACAGCAGCTATTACACACATCATAACACCCTTCCAATCCGTGCCATTGCAAAGTCCCAAAGGCTTCTTTTTGGCACTTAGTAGTATGTTTATTGTTATACAACACTTTCTACAAAATAGAATGGCACACCACACATGCACACTTGATATGCAGATATATAGATGCAGGGAGAAATTTGATATATGACTTCTTATGTTTAATAAACTCAAATTAGTGAAAGCACATGAGAGAAGGCAGTCTTGCAACCTGACAAGCTAATTGAAATAGGTCTTATCAAGATTGCTTGAAATGCAGATATACAGATGCAGGGGCCAAGTTAATATATGACTTATCAATTCATTTTTTAATAAATGCATATTGGTGAAAGCAAATATTGTCTTCAATCACCACTTTAATCCCTAATATCTGGTGACAGAAACATATTAATTTTGTCTCTGCCAGCTATCTTTTTTTTTAAAAAAAAAAGGTAATCAAATATTTTATTAATCAATGAGTAATACACAGGAGGTGTATTATCAATTTAAATCAGAAAGTAACAACATGAAATTAGGCAGTCCGTCTATATGCCTAGTAGTCGCAGCATTAAACCAAGAATACAATGTCAAATTAGAGAAAGCAAAAGAAACATGGAAGGATTACTAAAACAGCAATTTATGATTCTGCACAAAGAATAGCAATAGTTACAATCAAATCAAGTTTAGCCAAAAAGACTTCTTGGACGAAAAAGGGACAGCTCACACGCAAAATCATCTTGATATTTTCACGTTTAATAAGTTGCTTCTAACTGTAAAACACCTGATATGGATAAGAATTACATGCACTCAGGTAACAAAGTCAATCATCAAGAAATCAGTTAACATCCTCGAAGTGTTTTCTTCCAGTGTATAAATTGTATGTATCGAACCATCATTCCACACCAATTTCATTTACCATATTTTAAAGGACACTAACTGGAGATGAATGGGAACGAAGCTAACATATTTTAAAGGACAAACTGGAATTGACATGGAAATATGATTATATGAACTCCAAAAAAGTGGTGTGCAAGGAGGGAAAATACGAGGAAGTTAAAAACATTAACCAGAACTTGGAGTATTACCATTCCCCTATTCCCCTAGTCCTTCCCTTGAGCACGCATTGAAAGTTCTCTATATAACTAAACTAACTTTGTTTCTTTTTCTCTTTCTTTGTCCTTTTATATCCTAGTAGAAGGTCTGCATCTTCTCAAATCTCAACTTGGTCAAGCATCAAGCAAAGTTGAAGTGACTTGACGGTTTTACACCAACTGGCCACTAGTACATTATCATTATTTATATTAACAGTAAAAGTTAAAAAAAGAAAGAGAGAAAATAGTCAACGTGAATAATTACCTCTACCCCTGCGATACAGAAAAGAACAATCAGCAGCCAGACAAACCAAGATGACATAAATAGATAAAGTAGCACCAGAAAAGTGGATGCTGTTATAACAAATATTATAGCGCTTTTTGAGCTAATTTTGAGGATTTCCTTCTCATCTTCATCCTGGGTAAAATGAAGAAAAGAAAATTAGTCATCTATTGTGTCCATCAAGTAATATGGAAAATGCATCTCGAATCTATCATACAAGATACTAACCATTAAAATCAAAAGGAACCACATAAGTCAGAGAAAAATTGTAATAACCAGTTATTTCTCTTAAATTAAGAGGAAAATTTGTACATAGAAGTCAGCCTTCTGTCCTTTAAAAAAATATTGACGGGATATTTTCATTCAATAACTGTTTAGTTACAGCTTGTGCTTAAAGTCATGTCAAGTTTGTGCATAAACCAAGCAATCATATCAAAAGGTTGTATGTCAAATCTTGAGATGGCTCTAAGAAGCTCCAATAAAAGGACATATTGCAGATCCTCTTCTACTCTTCTACAGTGCATCTTGAGGCACATTAACTAGCAGATGACACAAAGATCACAATGTGGGCATATAATTAGGATAAGTGGAACAACATGAAATAACAGAAATGAGTGTATAACAGAATAAAGGATGGGCGGTTATAACAACAGCTGATAATTGAAAGTTTTGCAAAAGATCGAGAGTGGTATATACAATCAGAGGTTTTCAGGTAAGTAACTATTTAATCATATAAAGCAACACGATGCAAAGGTTAAAAGTTCAATGAAGATGATTTTGACTAGTAATAGGCAGGGAATATTAATTTCTTATGCTGTTCAACAAGCTGATTCTGTAGGAGTAATGTCATGGTAAGGAGTGCAATATGAAGTTAATACATGTACAGCAGGCGACATCTAGAGAGTTGAACCGTATAATGTATGAACCTAAAGAAATGGACCAAATGGTTTAGTATGTGGAACCTTTGGTGACAATTCATCATAACGCTCATCACTTTGACCCGTTCCAGTGAATTCTGACCAAAGTGTTGCACACACTATTGTCCCAACCGCCATCAACCACAAGAATACCACTGAGTAGTCTACAACAGGACGATTCGGAGAATATAACAGAAGTTCAACTACATAGAAAAACTCGAAGTTAGTCATAACAGAATTTTTTGATACACTGATCTGCACGTGGCAAGAATAAAACAGTTAGCACATGTTTATACTTGATATCTTACAACACAGATCAAAGTGATGACAAGTCTTATTCTATTTAATAAAGAATTTGTTCAAGGTACTCTTCATGGCCAAATCTTTCACTGATGTTCCATGATGAACACTACATAGGCAAAGATCTCAAGATTTTTATTTTGCAAGTCCACTTGGAACAATTCAAAGAGCGCCTTATTCTTTAATTTGCCATGGTCTGCTCAGGTTCTCTCTCTCTCTCTCTCGCACACACACACACAGCATATACGTCTCAGAAATATTGGCATTAAAACAATTTAGAGACATCACTTCAATTAATATAAAGAAGGTGCCAAATTGGAGACCTAATATTCTTCAATTGACGTTAAATGGGATTGTAGACGCATTCTCACGGTGATAATATGCCTAATTCTATATCACTATATGTATGTAATAATGCATGGAGACATGGTTGCTGTCAATAGAGTACTTTATTATTAGTATCCTAATATAATAAGATAAAATAAATGGCATAATGCTGTTCAAATACATTTCATTGCTGAAGAACAATTTAACGTTCTCCAAATTATTACCAAAAATGGATATAAAGAAAAGCTTGTTTGACGCAGATTTTTTCCAACTGAAAAATGATTTTTTTGGAAAACGTACTGTTAAAAAGTCAGGAAAAGTTGTGTGTCTCATAAAATGCATGATTGAAAATGATTTTAAAAGAATCTGTACCAAAGAAGGCTAAAATTGAAGAAAGAGATACTGGACATATAAGGAAAACAAAACTTCCAAAACTTGTTGAGCAAACACCTGAAGTACAGTGGATATTACAAAAAAATATAATACACATAATGAATCAAAGGGAGGAGATGGGGCATATAGTAACACCTGAAGCAGAGCTGTCTTGATGACATTGCAAGGCAACCCAAAATTGTTTGCGTATTTCAGACCATAGTTTATATATATATATATATATATATATATATATTTGAACTGTGATTGTGTATATGTGCGCAAGTGTGTGTAAATCCCATTCCAAGTTACTCGTGCCCGCATTTTCACTTCACCTTCCTTGATTTGACAGATTTTTCTGCCGGTAATACACGAAAAAACAGCTCTCAAGGTCTCAGCACTTCAATGAATCACTTTGAGTCCTGATGCATTTTCAGTATCTCCCTATACGACCATATCTTTACATGTATATGTATGTATGTTTGAAAACCAAAAAAATAATACAGTAACTGTTACCACTCTATCAACTATAGATATATGCCTATATACCCCTACATATATACATGCATCAAAGTACCGCCAAACATAATATAGTTGTTTACAACCATATTTTACTCAATAGTAGCAGAATAAATGATGGAGCAGTTCGTGCAATTATGCATTCACAGATGCAAAAATTAAATATTAACTTGAATCTACAAGGCTTCTAAATATGGATCATCTCATGCTGCTCAATAACGCCCACATACAAAATTAGATAAGAGGGCATACCTTTCTCTCCACCAGCCATTGATTTGTTTATTTCCTCTCCTCCTGACTTGGAGACCATCACAACAGGAATTGTAATGTACAAAGTAGTATCATTTTCAGGACAACCCATCTCCACAAGATCTATACAAGTTTGCAGGGAAGCAGGCACAGATGCAAAGATCAAAGTTTAGTGCAAATACTGAGACAGAAATTATAGATAACAGTTAAACCATTTAAAAAGATTTTCAGTAAGCAAGCTAACAGAGTGAAAGCTAACAACCTTCATCATCATTTATCACCAGCAATCCTGACGCTCCTCCAGCTTGTGCAGCTTTAGCCTTAGTTATAAAATCACAGTCACCACGTATTGCCAATGCGATAGAGCCAGATAACTGCCGAAGAATAGAGGAGATCATTTGCATTGTTACTCGAAAATCTTAATATTAAAATGGAAGAATTAACTTTGATGACTTCCAAATAACAAAGGTAAGTGTTTGCCCTAACATTCATTCAATATTTTTGCCGTTAAAAGGCTTAAAATGAAAAGCATATTACAAAAATCTTCTAAGTCTTTAAAGCACTCTCAATACCAAGAAAAACATAAGTACTCATAACCTAAAAGAGGAGATACTTTGCTCCTAATTATTTTATACTCACCAGGACAGTTTTGAAATCATGCCACCT
>CAIGRH010204831.1:0-18341 GCA_903798295.1 Fraxinus nigra | reverse complement strand
TTTTTTTTTTAGCTTTTATTTATTATTTGGTCATTCTCACGAAATTTTTACTCATAATTATTAATAATTTACAGCCTAGAAAGCAGAGCGGGGAGAAAGAGAAAGAGAACGAGACAGACAGAGTCAATTCCTCAAAACTTCTCTTCGCCTCTAAGTCAAATTTGAGAAAATTGAAAAAAAGGTCGAACAACCGTATTATGATTTTGATCTTATTATCAACAATTTCTTTGAAGATTTTGATTTTTTGTATATAATTAGGGCTCCAATCTTGATCAAATCAGAGCTCAACTTCTGGTACACACATAATTAGGGAAGATGTTGTCGAATCATTTGCAGAATGGGATGGAGACGGCGAAGTTGCTGTGGTCGCGGCTGCCGAATTCCGATGCGGAGGAAGATGGTGAGGCCGCTGAAGAGCTCGGCCGATACAAGAAGAGTGATGGCACCTCCGTCGAGAGCCTTGACTATGAAGTAATTGAAAATTACGCCTATCGACAAGAACAGGTATTCTAGGCATACACATAGATATGCTTTTTATTTTTATTTTTTTGCCTTCTCAATTCAATATGTCATGTTGTTGCTTAATTTTGAATTTACCTTTCTCAATTTGCAAATCAGATGCTATTTGTTTGGTGGGAGGGACTTTTACTGGTTAGCTGAGTTTCTATTTTGAGGGATATTCATTTAATTTTGAGAGATCTGAGTAGTGTTTATAAAGATCTTTTAGTCGGAAGACTAGATGGTCTGATACAATCAAGCTGAAAAACATGTAACGAACGCCCATTGCATACATATTTATGTTTAATTTATATGTTTATATTGGTGACACTATTAAAGTTGTTACTTCTTGTCCCCAGGTTAAACGACGACGGTTTTATTGTTTATTCAGCTGGTTTCTTTGGGAAAAAATAATTTTTGTAATTTATCAAATCACGGGGAGGATAACACCGATAGAATATAAAATGATTCGAATTTGAAAGATGGACAGTGTAGAATTTAAAACTAGTAGCTTTAGAGAACCATCAGTTTGAATAAAAAGGTCATGCACGACAGTTACAAAGAATGGAGGGCATTATGATTACCATTTTCTTTATAATGTTTCTGGTTTAATTATGATGGTTGGGCTGGTATTCTGAATGGCAGGCAAAGAGGGGAAAATTCTATACAGGATATAGTGTGGCAGTGAAGTGGTTCTTCGCTTTGCTAGCTGGGATTGGTGAGTTCTAAAACTTTTGCGATTTGGATTTTTCACAATGATTTTTAACCTGTAGTTTAGTAACACTTTCCGTCTTCTTGCTTGCAACGTTGAGTTTTTGGATTTTCAATATAATATTTATGACTTGGGGGATGAAATTCATAGGTTTATGCAATTCTGGAGGGCTTGTTAATTGTTGTGAAGTTAATACTAGATATTTTAATTTGTGTGCATGTATCTGGACATTAAAGCTTCTTGCTACACTATAGGGACTAGTGATTTGTTGTAAGACAAACTTAGGCATTTTGTTAATTCTGTATACGATAAGTTCTTGTTCTTCTTGAATTAAAGTTTTCATGTGGGATAACATGCTTGTTTCGTATATGGTTCCTTGTTATTTTATTCATTTTTTTCTTCCCTTACTCTGTGGAGCCATGAGTTTTAGATTGTAATGAAGAGGGTGGTAATTGGGAACAATGTTTAGAAAGGTTCAATAGGTTATCGAGGCCTTTAAATTTCCTTAGCAAGTACAAGTACCTTCTTTGAGTTTTCTTATTTCTACCACATCATTATCAATCAAGAAAATATCATGTAGTACACTGAGGATTCTAATGGTACCCCAAACTGAGTGCTTGAAGAACACAGCGTGACCATTTGATTTTGTGAATATCCCAAGCTTCTAATGGATTTGGAATATGAAACCAGGCCCTAGATAGCTGTTATAGGACAACACATGAAGATGTTTCAACTTTCAAATCGACACACCTTAACTTTCTCATTTCTCAAACCTTGTGGTTGTTGCAAGTGCACTTCCTCTTCAAGCCCCCTATCGAGGAATGCATCTTAACATCATGTTGGCGGACAAACGATCCCAAATTGGATGCAATTGGAAGCAATAGCATATGCGTTCCCATTGACAGCAGAAGAAAAGGTTTTCTTTGGTAGGCAATACTTTAAGTGTACCCTCTTGCAACAAATCTACATATATCTTTTGACTATCTGATAGGTTTAAGTATTTTAAAACATAAATGGAATTTTGTATTGATTGCAAGGAAATTACAATTGCAAAAGAAAATAAAAGAACAGCCGTTAGAGAGGGCTATGACTCTCCCACTATGGTTTTCTCACTCAAATTCAATATCCTTTCTTTAGATCCTCTCCTATTTATAGACTCCAGTAACAGATTTGTTGGGCTACCCCACCCTATCTAACCGGATTTGTTACTGGTTCCCACTCCTCCTTTCTTCTTATGTCTTCTAGAATACGTATATTTAATTGGGGGCTTATCAATTACCCCGCCCAATTCAGCAACCTTGTCCTCAATGTTAAAGGTCGGAAACTGTTGAGTGATGAGGCTGAATGTTCCCAGGTAGCTTCTAACGGAGATAGACCCTTCCACTGAATTAGCACCTCCAAACAGTCCGTTGCCCCGAGCGAAGTAGTCCTGACCCCCAGCACGGTATCGAGTTCAACCAATAGTTCCCAGTCAACCCCAAATTGATAGGCAACGTAGAAGGTAAGAGATGTTCTTCCGCAGCCTTGCGCAGTTGCGATCTATGAAACACTGGGTGAATTTGGGTTCCTTGAGGTAGCTCCAGGCGATACGCGACCTTTCCCACTCTAGCTAAAATCTTGAATGGTCCATAGTACCGTGGGGCAAGCTTCTCATTGGAACGATGAGCCAGAGATTTTCGGCGGCAGGGACGCATTTTCAAATAGACCATGTCACTTGTTGAGAATTCGACTGCTCTTCTATGCTTATCAGCTGAATTTTTCATTTGTTGTTGGGCTCGAGCTAAATGTACTTTGAGTTCATCTAAAAGCTTGCCCCGTTCTGTCAATTGCTGATCCAAGGATGATACTGGTGTTGTCCCCCTTTCAAAACGCAGCAGAGGGGGTGGTCCCGTCCATAAACTATACGGAATGGAGTGAGTTGTGCGGACACATGAAAAGAAGTGTTGTAGGAAGGATCAGCCCAAAGGAGGAAACGGAACCACTCTTTCGGTCGAGATGAAGTAAAACAACGAAGATAGGTCTCTACCCCTCGATTTACCACCTCCGTTTGGCCGTCAGTTTGAGGATGATAGGCCGAACTGTACTTCAGTTTAGTCCATTGCAAACGAAATAGCTCACTCCAGAATTTGCTCATGAATATCTTATCCCTATCAGAAATGATTGATTTTGGTATCCTGTGCAACCGAACCACTTCTTTGATGAATACTGCAGCTACTGTAGGCGCCGTGAATGGATGTTTCAGGCCTGTAAAGTGGCTGTATTTACTCAAGCGGTCGACCACTACCAAAATAGAGTCAATCCCCTCAGACTTTGGCAACCCCTCTATGAAGTCCATGGAGAGATCCTCCCATATTTTCTCAAGTACAGGTAGTGGTTGCAACAGCCCTACAGGTGCTAATGTGGAATACTTATTCTGTTGACAAACCTTGCAAGCAGCCACATATTCCCTGATATCCTTCTTCATACCAATCCAATGGAAAGTCTCTGCTATTTTCCTGTAAGTCTTAAGGAAGCCCCCATGACCTCCCAACTTACTGTTATGGCCTTCCTGTAGTGCTAACAAAACCAGTGGAGAGCCTTTGGGCAAAGTGATCCTATCTTTATACAGCAAAGCTCCACCAACTACAGCATAACTTGGCCACGACGAAGGTTCCTCCTTTATGGCAGATAAAATTTGACTGAGTTCGGAATCTTCTTCGGCTGCCCTTATCACATCCTCCAACTGTAGAGTACTAGGTATGCTAAGAGCCATTAATGTAGCCGTGCCCCCTTTACGTGATAACGCATCAGCTGCTTTGTTTTCTAGCCCTGGTTTGTATTCAATGACCAAATCGAATCCCAGCAACTTTGTTAGCCATTTCTGATATTCCACATTTACCAAGCGTTGTTCGAAGAGAAATTTAAGGCTCTTTTGGTCTGTCCTCACCACAGAACGTCTTCCCAACAAATAATGCCTCCACTTTTGTATTGCCAGCACAATGGCCATGAGCTCCCTCTCATAAATTGACTTACTCTGGCTCCTAAGTTGAAGAACCTGGTTGAAATAAGCAATTGGCCTCTGGTTTTGCATTAAGACAGCCCATAACCCATGCCCAGAAGCATCAGTCTCAATTACGAAGGGTAGAGAAAAATCTGGAAGAGCCAGTACCGGTACTGTCGTCATTGCTTCTTTCAGTTTTGTGAAGGCAGATTCCGCAGCGTCATTCCACACGAAGCTATCCTTTTTCAGTAGTTGAATTAGCGGCCAAGCTATCTTTCCGTAGGATTCTATAAACCGTCAATAATACCCCGACAGCCCCAGGAAACCACACAGTTCTCTCAATGTCTGAGGTCGTGGCCAGTCCTTCATAGCAGACAACTTGGATTCATCCGTCGCCACCCCCTTGTCTGATATGATGTGCCCGAGATACTCTATTTCCGATTGCCCAAATGAACATTTCTTTTTATTTGCAAAGAGCAGATTGTCTACTAGAATCTGCAGGACTATTTGCAAATGATCACGATGCTCCACCTCTGTACAGTTGTATACTAGAATGTCGTCGAAAAAAACCAACACAAACTTTCGAAGTTGCTCCTTGAAGATAGAGTTAATCAAGGATTGAAAGGTGGCTGGGCATTAGTTAAGCCGAAGGGCATGACTATGAACTCATAATGGCCTTCGTGCATTTGAAAAACGGTTTTTGGGACATCTTCAGCCTTCACTCGAATCTGGTGGTATCCGGACTTAAGATCTATCTTCGAAAATACTGTAGCCTCGTTCAACTTATCCAGTAGTTCATCAATGGCCGGAATCGAAAACCTGTCTAGAACTGTGACCTTGTTTAACGCCCTATAATCCACGCAGAATCGCCAACTCCCATCCTTCTTCCTTACCAGTAGTACCGGGCTGGAGAATGGACTAGTGCTGTGCTGGATGATCCCTGCTGCCATCATCTCCTTCACTAATTGCTCAATCTCATTCTTCTGGAAGTGTGGGTAGCGGTATGGTCTCACGCTAATTGGTTCCGCCCCTGTTTTCAAGGTAATAGCATGATCACGATCTCTCTTCGGTGACAGCTGATTGGAATCCTCGAATACTGATTTAAACTCTTCCAGCACCTCGTCAATCATCCCTGACGGATTGGGTGGGGGAAAGTCATGACTGACTGTAACATTTCCTGGCTCCAATAAGACCCCTTCCCCCTGCTCCTTAAAAGCTTTCCACATGGATTCCAACGACAACGGTGTCTTACTGAGACCGGGGTCCCCTTGCAAGGTTACCTTAGTTCCTCCGATGTCGAATGTCATAGTTAAAGTGTTCCAGTCCACCTGCATTCTGCCCAGTGACCTTAACCACTGCATTCCCAAGATGACATCTGAGCTGCCTAGTTTTAGAGGTAGGAAATCCTCTTCGACCAATAATCCCGGCAACGTCAGATGCACTCGTCGACATATACCGTCCCCCTTCACTGTGAGTCCTGTACCCATTACCACTCCGTAGCTCGCAGTGCCAGTCAAGGTAAACCCCAACTGTTGGACCAGGTCTGATGAAATGAAATTATGTGAAGCACCACTATCCACCAAAACCATTACCTCATTTTGGTTAATCGACCCCTTTAATTTCATGGTACCTGGGGCTGTTAGCCCAACAACCGAATTTAGGGAGAGCTCCACCGGTTGGCCCAGCTCACGTGTCTCATCCTCGGCGCCATGCAACTCGCCGGTGCTTAGCCCTTCTTCGCCATTCACTATTGGGTCGGCCTGCACCTCACCTTCCTCCATTTCTCGGATCACCAGAACCTGCAACTCTTTGTTCTTACAGTGGTGGCCAATGGTAAATCGTTCATCACAACGATAGCATAGGCCCTTTTCTTTTTGGCTTGGATTTGGGCGTCAGTTAGTCTTTTGAAAGGGGTGGAAAATTTGGTGAGGAACGGTGTGGCGATTTGGAGGGTTGGGTGTGTGTTATGGATTGTGGGTGAAGCTTTGAGGTTGGTTTAGATTATGGAAAGGGATACTTTTTGGTTTAATTGGGCCTGCACCCCACTGGGCCTGTTTGCTGATGGTATTTCGGTCATCTACCCTTTGGGCTACTTCCATAATATGCTCCAGGCCCGTGGGCCTTAGCAACAATACTTCAGCCTTGATACTTGGGTTTAACCCATTTAGGAAGTTACATTCCAGCACCTCTTCTGAAACGTCTGTTAATGGAGAGGCCAACGTTTCAAAACACCGGCGGTAGTTACGGACAATGGAGGTCTGCCGCAAGGAAAGAAATTGGGCGCACAGGGACCCTTCCCGTGAGGGTCGAAACCGTCGAAGCAGGTGAATCTTCAACTCGTCCCAGCTCCTCATGGCCCATCGCCTTTCCTCCCATTTGAACCAAGCAAGGGCCTCGCCGTCGAAGCATACTGCTGCAGCTTCAACTTTCTCTTCCTCCGACAATCGATTTAGGGCGAAGTACCTCTCTACACGAAAAACCCAACCGTCCGGGTCATCCCCTTTGAACACAGGCATCTCCAGCCTCCTCAGCCGTGGTTCTCCCCTCCAGCCCATACCTGACCCACCGCCAGTACATTGGCTAAGATTTGGCCTGCCTTGGGTTACCCCCGAGTCTGTGGATGTTGATGGTGATTTCTCAGAGATCGTGCCTTTCTCCTTCCGTTCCTGGGCCTGATTGTTCTGCGTGCTCAACAACAGTCCGAACTGTTCGAATATTCCTGCCTGCATTTCCTTGAACTCCGATCATAGAGATTTCAGGCCTGCTTGCAATTCCGTCTTAAGCTCTTGGTGATGCCCATCGACTTTCTGCTCTAACTCCCCAACTAGATCAGCAAGTGTCATAATTATGATGGAGGATTAGGTGCTCTGATACCAGATTGATAGGTTTAAGTATTTTAAAACAGAAATGGAATTCTGTATTGATTGCAAGGAAATTACAATTGCAAAAGAAAATAAAAGAACAGCCGTTAAGAGAGGGACGTGACTCTCCCACTATGGTTTTCTCGCTCAGATTCGATATCCTTTCTTTAGATCCTCTCCTTCTATTTATAGACTCCAGTAACAGATTTGTTGGGCCACCCCACCCTATCTAACCGAATTTGTTACTTGTTCTCTCTCATCCTTTCTTCTTATGTCTTCTAGAATACGTATAATTAATTGGTGGCTTATCACTATCCCATCAGCCTTATGTTTAAAAAATAAATACCCTTTTGTGACCCGCAAGAGTCTTCACACTTTGGTAGGTCTATCAATTGTCAAGTGCCATTTTTCAAGTGTCCTCATCTCTTCTGTTGCTGCATTTTTCAGGAATAGACACACTATTATGACTAGGAATACTTGTTGCTTCCATTTCCTTGGCATTTAGATCTAAGTTATTGCTTCATGTAGAATGATAATAACCTGCACATTTCGTCCTTTTTGATGAGCCACCTAGAAATGAAGCTCAGGGTGTGGTTGCTGGTTTTCCTCTAGAGCATGTATGGTGGTCATGGTTAATATCACCAAGTAGTCCGAAAATTACAGGATAGGCAGTGTAAACTGCAAAGGGTACCTCTTTTGAACAGTAGGCGGTGAAAGAGTTTCCTGAAACAGATATTCCTTGTGCCTAAAGAGAAGTTTGAGAAAATACAACTGATTTTTGAAGAAAGATTCCTTATATGACATCGTAGCATTTATAACCTTTTTGAGTAGGAGAGTATCCCAAGAAAACACATTTGACACTTCATGGATCTATTTGACTTCTAAATGAATGTGCACATGAATGAAGGCCATTCCATGAATAATTTTAGGGGGAGAGTATTAAAGAATTGACAATAGATTTTAATGGAGGAGTTTTAAGGCATATGTGAATTTAGACTGCGGGTATGCATGTGATTTGTATCAAATAAGAGGCTGCAAGAACCACTTCTCCCTAAAAGTGATTTGTGTATACAAAAAAATTAAGGGATTGATTACCAAAATTCTACATTATTCTGTTTTCATTTTTTTCACAAATTTTGACCATATTGAGAAAATTTAATTCTTGATTTCATTTATTTGGAGAGAAAGGTGAGGACTAGTCTTTAAATTCCTTTTCGCCTTCCACACTTAAAATGGATTTCAAGGAAAAAAATCCTTATTGGCCCATATATAAGATTCAAACATGTTCTGGGGATGCTTTTCTTTAATCTGTTTTCCTAATTTGTATTTTCCACGAAATTCTTATTTTTACTCGAGAGTTTGCCAGCATATGGAGAATTTAAGTTTTTGTGGCTCATCACTGCTCATTGATTTTTGTAAACCATTTCATTTTGTATTTCACCGCCATCTCTCCATTCTCCTCAGCCCCCAAGAAAAACAAGTAAACGCCAAACAAAAAGATTAAAAAAGCTTTCCATTTGCATCTAGGTACTGGACTAGCTGCTGTTTTCATCAACATTTCCGTCGAGAATTTTGCTGGATGGAAGTATTCGTTGACATTTGATATAATTCAAAAGTCTTACCTGGCCGGATTCTTGGTATATATGTTGATCAACCTGGCTCTTGTGTTATCTTCTGTATATATTATCACAAACTTTGCACCAGAAGCTGCAGGATCTGGAATTCCTGAAATCAAGGGTTATTTAAATGGTAAACATTAATGGTTATCTTTTTTTACCTCCTTCCAAGTCAAATTGCAGGTTGGAGCGATTTCAATTTTGAGCTGTTGCTGATTTTCATTTTGAATGTGCAGGAATTGATACACACGGTATACTTCTGTTCAGAACTTTGATTGGGAAGGTACGATGGCATATTGCAATCACTTTTCTTATTGTTTATGACTGTGATGTGAATGTATAATCAGTATTATGTGTATTCTTTTTTGTCAGATTTTTGGAAGCATAGGTTCAGTGGGAGGTGGCCTAGCCCTTGGCAAAGAAGGTCCACTTGTACATACTGGTGCTTGTATTGCTTCCTTGCTCGGGCAAGTATGTAATGATTAGAAGATATGATCTTATCGAGAATCACAAATCTGTTGCAATTTAAGAGGGTGTCCAGTAGCGACCACATTTAATTTCTATGTTTGGAATTAGTGAAGAGAAATTACATCTAAATTTTATGCAACATCCTATTCAGCAACTTTTATGAGTTCGTATTAATTAGCTCCCACTATCACATTTTGTTTTAAGCAATTTTTGTTCAACATCGCTATGTCTTCGTGTTTCCTTGCAAGCCTAAAATTTATCCTTTTATGCATAAATGCAGGGTGGATCAACAAAATATCATCTTAGGTCAAGATGGTTACAAGTTTTTAGGAGTGAGAGGGATCGTCGTGATCTTGTAAGTTAATGATTGTGATCTGGTGATTCTAATAGTATTTATTAAATCTGCTTTTTTACACTTGTTTTAGAGTGTCTTATTCTGTTGCCTTTCTTCCTTTTTCATGCTCCATTTTTCTTGCTTTTGTGTTGGGACATAGCTTGTTATGCTCCGTCTAGTTTTTCTTGCATTTTCGATTCTAGTATCTTCTTTGCACCTTAAGTGCAAATACATTCTTTATTGAGGGCCTCTTTCACTTCTCTTTCCTAACATTTTTTGCAGATTTTGTGCTGACTTCCTTTTAGCCTTTAGTTCCAGAAATTGTAATATAACATGGCATTATGGCAGTAAATGTTTAGCATGGAAGGGTGGTTACGCCTATTTTATCGGAACACAGAAAAAATTTTTGTTGGGGTGTAAAATAGATTGAACATATGTTCTATCCTACGAAGAACTAACACGCGATATGTCGCCGACATATTGATTAAAATATGATTTTTTAACTTAATTTAATCTAACAGTTACATTAAAATTCCCATTCTCATTCCCTCTACTCATTTTCAACCACACATTTTTTAATAAAATAATATTTTCTATCACATCAATAACTTTTCCTTCTTTTTCAACCACACATTCTCCATCAGTCTACTATTTCAAAATACATTTTTAAAAAATAATGGGCTCAAATACACAATAAAGTAGTAATTTTTTTTTATATTTATTACATCATATATATAAGTAAGTATGATTTTTTAGTGGAGGCTAAAATGGTAAAAAAATACATTCACGTAAAATTTTACATGTTGCTTTGTTGAAGAATAAAGCTGGAAAAAAAGTAAATTAAATTAAATATATGCTACAAGAAGAAATTTTACAAAATACATTTAATGTTATTATGAAAAGTATATTAGTTTACGTCCACAACTTTTCATTTCCAGTCATCACATTTCTTCACTTTCTTCTTTTCTTCTTCCTCGCTTGTTCTTTTCTTTTCTTCTTCCTTCTTCCTCAGTCTTCTTCTTCACAGTCTGCATTTCTTCTTCTCTGACATGCGTCAGCGGCGTGTTGGAGATGTACCGGTGTCCGACACGACATGTCGGCGCAGGCAGCATGTCCGTGCTTCCCAGGTTTTACCTTTACTTGTGATGTATTCTAAAATGAGACTTCGAGCAGATACGTCAAGAAGAATTGCCATTGCTCAACACTTAAAATTGACCTGTGTACCTCTTATATGGACCTCTAAAAGACATATAAGACTGCTATATCCAGATGTCTCTCATTAAAAAGAGGTTATAATAATATAATGCCTCTGAAAATTGCTCATTTTTCACCGTTTAATGTTTTGAAAAGGTCACCTGTGGATGTGCAGCAGGAGTGGCTGCTGCTTTTAGAGCTCCAGTCGGCGGTGTATTGTTTGCGTTAGAAGAAGTGACGTCATGGTAATTTTTTCTCTTGTTAATGGTCTAAGCTTTATGAGAATTAGAATGTTATGCATCTATTACATGATCTTAAGCTGATTACCTTAGCTGTTGGGGTTTCTATTGTTCCATAGTTTGTGAGATTTTTGCACTTGGGCACAACCTAATGATATATCCTAGGGATTTAATATTTTTTTTTTGAAAGGTAATCAAAATTTTATTAATCAAAAAACATAATACACGGGAAGTGTATTATCATCTTAAATCAGAAAGAAACAATATAAAATTAGGCCGTCTGTCAATATGCCTAGTGGCCGCAGCATTCCTAGGGATTTAATATTTAGAACATATTATTGAAAAAGTTAAGAAGAAACTTTATTGAATGGGAAGAATAATGAGATATTGATCAAGAACTTTCTTATCTGAACTTTTGACATTAGCATGTATTTGCATATGGTACATAAATTGGTAGAAGTCATTCTTGGATTTCGGTGACATATTGTGCATCAACTCATGCACACTATGAAATGCATATGCAAATAAATGATGAATGCTAACCTTTTTGTAGACGTGGGCGTATCTTAAATAGTCTGATGGGTTCATCTGTTTCTATTAATTGTAATTTCTACCTGACAATATGTTGTTTTTATCATATTCAATTTAAGGTGGAGGAGTCAACTTATGTGGCGTGTCTTTTTTACATCTGCCATTGTGGCTGTTGTTGTACGAACAGCAATGGGATGGTGTAAGAGTGGAAAGTGTGGGCATTTTGGCTCTGGCGGATTCATTATATGGGACGTCTCAGAGTAGGATCTGAACCTTGTTCTGCTTTTCATCTTTGTATCTTTATCTGATCTCTACATTGACATTTTTTGCGAGCTGTTGCTTGCCTTCTAACTAAGATCTATTTTAGTGGTCAAGAAGATTACTCGTTTCAGGAGTTGTTGCCAATGGCTGTTATTGGTGTAATTGGGGGTCTTCTTGGTATGTAAAAGTATACCCAAGTGACATTATTTTCTGGAAATGTTTGAAAGAAAGGTTCTTGGTGATGTGATTTATCCTGAATCTTAACTCTCTCTCTCTCTCGAATTATTCTCAGGAGCACTATTTAATCAGCTTACAATTTACATAACTCACTGGCGGCGAAATTACTTGCATAAGAAAGGGAACCGTGTCAAAGTAAGTTCCCTAAATGAGATAAGCATGTGGACTATACATGTTATATATTTGCAGTAAATGATTGCAAAATCTGACTTTCTTTGCTTAATGTTACAGATCATTGAAGTGTGTATTGTCTCTGTGATAACCTCAGTCGTTTCATTTGGATTACCGCTTTTCCGAAAATGTACGCCATGCCCTGAAGCAGATCCTAATTCTGGTATTGAATGTCCACGTCCACCAGGAATGTATGGCAATTATGTCAATGTAAGATCTATGATCATATTTTTAGACTTGCTGCATCTTTCTAGGAATTTAGCTTTTACATGCTTTTTCACGTTGCAGTAATTTTGGTTGCTTTATTGTCCAATAAATAAGAAATTCTGCGCTTAAATCACTAGACTTTGTAGTACAGGAGAACTGTTATCGGATCTCAAAAAGGAGTTTTTACACGTTTCCTAAATCATGAAGTTTAAATATTCATGTTGGTTTTTATATGTTGAAAAGGACAAGTGCAAGCATTAGGCCCCTGATTGGCACCCATTCTCATCTCATTCTCATTTTTTTCTCGTTCTTCATTTCAACTCCACATTCTCCCAATAAAATAATATTACACACAAATCTAAAATTTTTCGTAACTTTTCCACCACACATTCTCCCATCAATCACTATTTCAAAAATTCTATTCTCCAACAAATGGGTGTCAAACACCCTCTTAAGTCATTTTTGAGAGCTCCAATCATATTGCTTGGCATTGGTCATCACGCTTAGCTTAGTCCATTTTCTTTTTAAATGTCTTTATAATCACACTTGGTACTTTTATGCGTCTACAGTTTTATTGCAGTAACAACAAGGAATATAACGACCTCGCAACCATATTTTTTAATACTCAGGTTTACTGAAATTTACCCCATATATATATATATATAGTCTTTTTATTATTTTCCATGGATACTTTGGTTGTCTTTGCTAATGTAGTCTCTATATATATGCAGGATGATGCCATAAGAAATTTGTTCAGTGCAAAAACAGTTCATGAATTTAGCGCGCAAAGCCTGCTGACATTTTTGGTATTGTATCCCCATCTGAGATCACTATTCTTTTGGCATTTATTGTATTATGTGTGTTACTTATCTCATCTCTAAAAATTGCCAAATACCTTTGGTCAGTCAGACAAAGGATGATTGTTTTCTATTAAGAAATCCAATTTGGAAATTTTTTGACAGCAATTTGACGTTGAAGCCTCAATGCAAAATATTTATGTTGCTTAAAAACTGTTCTAAAGGAAAATCAAATGTGCCTAAAAAGGGTGATTAGGTGGAGTAATTATTTTCTTGAAGCGTTCATATATCATATCAGCTTGGTTCCAGTTGGCTCACTTTATTGAGATTTTTTTTTATCATTTTGTTATCAGTGAGAAAAATAGAAGTAACTTGCAACCCAATCTTTCTATATGTCTGTGAACTTGTTACCATCAACTATATCTTATGTCCTTGTGCATGTGATTAATTATTCTTCTACCTTGCTTTTTCGTTCAGGTTATGTTTTACGCTCTAGCTGTGGTGACCTTCGGTACTGCTGTTCCAGCTGGTCAATTTGTTCCTGGAATAATGATAGGCTCAACCTACGGGCGGCTTGTTGGCAAGTTTGTTGTTAGTTTCTACAGGAGGCTGAATATTGAAGAGGGAACGTAAGTTCCCTTTCTCATTTAATTATAACATATTAAAGTTGTTGACACATCATTTTTGAAACTCTAACATGATTGTGGTGATAGCAATGGAGCATACAATCCTTTATGATGTCTGATATATCCATGTTGTTGGAATTTTTAGATATGCTCTTCTAGGAGCTGCATCTTTTCTTGGAGGCTCAATGCGGATGACTGTTTCTCTCTGTGTAATCATGGTTGAGATTACGAATAATTTGAAGCTCTTACCACTTATCATGCTGGTTCTTCTTATATCAAAGGTGTGAAATTTTAAGTCTAATATTTTTCTGCCCCTGGTTATGCCACGTTCCATCTCATACTCAATTTTACCCTCTGTAGGCTGTTGGTGATGCTTTCAATGAAGGCTTCTATGAAGAACAAGCTCGACTCAGAGGCATTCCCTTACTTGAATCAAGACCAAAATACCAAATGCGGAATATGACTGCAAAGGAGGCATGTGGGAATCAAAAGGTGGTCATTACAGTGCTCTACAAATTTAGTTGTCTTTATTAATGCCCAAATAACTTAAGGTGTTCCTCTTGAATGTGCAAAGAAGGATTTGAACAGAAATGCTTGTTTAGTTTTTCCTTCAATTGGTTGGAGGTCTAAAATTTGAAAATACTGTGACCCTTTTTCTTAACAAAGATTTTGTAAAAGAATTACTATTCGTTGTAAGCTTTCAAATTCTGATCTCCCTAATACGTGGCATGCTATAGTTCATTTTGCCCTTGTTTGTGCTCCATTAAACCAAAATTTTTTTTTTCAAAACTCATTTTCAGCCACACATTCTTCAATAAAATAATATTATTCGTAAACCCAAAAACTTTTCCTTACTTTATAAATACACATTTTCCAAAATACCTGTTTCCCAAAACCTCATTAAAATGAAGCCTGAACAAGGGCTTCGAACAATGCCTTATCTGGAAAACTTGTCAAAACGCAATTCTGTTATCTTGTATCCTCATGGTACCCTAAATTTTTCATTAAGTAAATTTGTGATTATTCTTATTACAAGGTTCATAGTTCAATACATGGATTTTTGTTCTTCTTAATTGCCTTGGACTTTCTCAGCCAACTAAATGTTCTTACATTATGTAGGTGGTCTATTTTTCTCGTGTTGTCAAGGTTGCCGATGTTCTTTATATTTTGAGAAGTAACAATCACAATGGCTTTCCAGTGAGTTGAAGTTTCTGTTGCTCTAGATTACTGTCTGAATATTGGAGCTTTAACTAATATTTCTTCTTCCTTCCCATTTAGGTCATTGATCACACAAGAAGTGGAGAAACACTTGTTATTGGTCTCATACTACGAAGGTCAGATATCAAACTTTGTCAACTTTTTAATCTTGTCATCATTCGTAAGGAACATAGAATCAAATGACATTGATGTGTTGTGATTTGCTATTCGATTGAAATTGGTTAACTTGAAGTACTTGTTTCGCTGCTGCAGCCATTTATTAGTGCTTTTGCAGTCAAAGGCTGATTTTCAACATAGTCCACTGCCCTCTGATTCAAGAAGTGGAACTCTGCCAATCAGGTAAATGGAGGGGTGATTTTTTCCAGTCTGCTCATTGATTTACTGAAAGAAAGGGTGACTAATAGTAAGTGGGTCCTGCAAATTGCAGGCACAGTCTCACAGAATTTGTTAAACCAGTTTCCAGTAAGGGAATATCTATACATGATGTTCACCTAACTCCAGATGATCTGGAAATGTACATTGATCTTGCTCCGTTTTTGAACCCCTCTCCATATGTTGTTCCTGAAGACATGTCATTAACGAAGGTGACAATTATTATCAGTTAGTTCGTTTGTGTTCACTTTATATTTCAATTTGCTAGATTTGTAATGAGGTTCAAATGATTGCTTAGAATATTCCATGCTGTTTTGATGATCCAGGTATATAATTTGTTCCGTCAACTAGGACTAAGACATATACTTGTTGTTCCACGTGCATCTCGTGTTATTGGAATGATTACGAGAAAGGATTTGTTAATAGAGGTACTTTGACTGTTCAATTCTCGTCGATATATTCGAGCGTTCTGCTCTGTGATGATTAGGAAAACACATTGTTTCTTTGCAGGATAATGAAGATTCAAATGGTGTAGAGCTTCAATCCACTAGTGTAAGGTCTCTAATGCTACTTTACTCATGTCATGAGTTGACTTGCACAGCTTCTTGATAATGACTAGTCCGTTAGATGAGGTTTATGTATTGTGCATTGGGATCATTAAGAATAAAAAAAAACTTGCATTTATTTTTGTTAAATGTTGATAAGTCAGTATAATGAAGGTAGCCACTTGCATTCTGGTTTAATTCTAGTCAGAGCACCATCAACTTCCAGAGGCCTTTGTTCTTCGTTTTCTGCTAGCTGATTGCAAATAGTAGTGTTACTAAAAAGTTTAAATTATGTATTGGTGCCTAGAGCATTATCTTATCGGATGTCAACTTTTTTCTCTAGGTAGTCACTCCAGTATTCTTTGCAAAATTTTGTTGCTCGAGTAATGATGAACATGTGAAGCTACTTCATTTATCTATGTATTTGTTGCAGGACGACAATCTTATAGTGGTGAACCTACAAATTAATTTTTTTTCTTTGCCTTGGACTTACTGCTCGAAGTTATAAACCAGTCTATATCTGGAGTTCATGATCGGTTTTGCCTTAAGATTTTAATATATTTCTCCCTTTTACGCCTGCAGAGCTGAGGAAGGTGACAGAAGAAAGTATAGGAGGAAAATAAATGCTGGACCACCACTACTCGATGGTCTTCTAGTTTAAAGTTAGCAGTGTCACGGATGATACCGCGGACCAAGTTTCTTCGTCTTCCTGTTTTTTAACTGTAGATTTTATTCTTTATAATCCCAAAAGTTGTACTTGGTTATTTTAGGTAAAGTATATATATTGTATTATTGATTGTTGCCCCTTCTTACTGGGGCAAAAAAGGAGAAATTCCCCCATTTTATCAGATGTCACAAGCACGCTCCAAATTCTTACACCCCGATAATCACTGTAACATTCCAAAATTCTTATGGCACCGTTTCATAATTTGTAAAATGGAGGGATTAAAGTGAAATATGTTTTAAATTCTTATATTTTTTTTGGGACAAATAGGTAGATTTGATCAAACATTTTAATAAATCAATATTAGACTCTTTTAATAGCATGAGTTTTTGATTTGAGAAAAAGTTAAATCGGATGATTTAGTTCCAAGATATTCAAGTTTAAAGAAATTATCATTTATTAGCATTTAATTAAGTTGGCTATTGATTTTAAAGCTGTGGATGGCAATGTGTATGAATAACTTTTTGATTTTGGGATTAGGATAAACAAAAAAGAAAAAAGAAAAAAAAGAAGATAATTCTAATTCTAATTTTGATCGTAGCTAATTGTAATCCTAATTTAATTAAAACTTCGTTACTCTTCATTACTTCAATTTTAACACTAGTATGCAAAGCCAAATAAAATCATTATGATAATGATTGGTGGAGTATTTTAATTAGGAAATCTATTAATTGAATTTAAATCCTATTTTGATCAGTTTAACTATAAACTTAATTGAATTACGATAAAATTTAGTCTTTGTTTGACACCCATTCTCATTTTTTTCCATTTTTTCCCCATTTTAACTTCACATTTTTCAAATAAAATAATATTCCACACAAATCTAAAACTTTTCATAATTTTTCAACCAAACATTCTTTCATCAATCACTATTTTGGAATTCACTTTTTCTAAAAATGGGTGTCAAACACAAGCTTAATAGTAATCATAATTCTATTATTTTAAATCAACACTTATTCAAATTCCTTGTAGGGAACAATACAAAAATAAGGTATTAAATATCACTATTTCAAAAATAAGAAAATAAGTTTCAAATTTAAAAAATCAGGTTTTTATTTTTTATTTTGATTTATGATATTAAATATTTAATTCTAATATAATATAATTAACACACATGAAACCCTGTGTTGTATAGTTGCAACTTCTATCAAAAACAAGGGAACAGCTCGCAATTCAAAGCACGTAACATAATTAACCTTTTATTTCCTTTTAAAAAACATCATATGGTATAGACGAAAACGGGAAATTACAATGAACCTTTCATTTCCTTTTGAAGAGAATGAGCACTATTGGATAGGCAAAACAGTATAACAGTCAAATTGACCTTATCAAACATACCGCCATTCTTTTGAAAAAATGGTTTAGGGGCATTTTCATATGTAGACAAAATTTCAACTTCTTTATCATCTATTGTATTGTCTAGTACTGCTTGATCTACTTTGTCATAGATACGCTCATTCTCTTCAAGAAAACTACAAGTACGCGTACCTCATTTCCAAATCCCACTCCAACGCCAAAAATAATTCTCCTAAGAAGGAGCACCCATTTCTGCTCAGCGAATGCACTAAATGCAGCGCCAGCAATAAAAAAGAGTGATGTCATCATAATTGCGGGCTTGCGTCCTAAAATACTCCATGCTCTTGATGTTAGGGCTGTAAGCAAAAACCGTCAAACCGAAAAATCGAACCGAAACCGCATTTTAGAAACCGTTGGTTTGGTGCCACGTGGACCCATCAACGAAATGGTTTTG
>CAIGRH010204822.1:0-14415 GCA_903798295.1 Fraxinus nigra | reverse complement strand
ACGTGCATTGCACATTGCTTGCACATATTACTTTAAAAAGTATTTAACATTTTCACATGATTGACGTGTATAATTTTATCATGATATTGAGATTTCGATCACTAGAAAACTCAAATTCATAAATGTAGACTTTTGAAAATTATAACCAAACATGCATAATCTCTCAAAATGCTACTACAAGGGAGTTTCAAAAGTAGAAACCCCACAATTCAAAAAGATTTCTTGAGCAGCAGGCGTCGAATCTCCAACAATAACATATACAAACACTTTAAAAATCCATCATAGAGTTAATTGGGTCCAGTTTGGAGCTTCAGAGAAGAATACGGGTTAGGTCCGAACAGAAGATGGAGAGAGAGAGTTCGCAGCCATTGCACAGAGGAGTTGACAACACCGGGTCCAGTCCATCCGCATCGTCTATCCGGCTCCGGTCGAGACCAGACTCTTTCTTGATTCTTTGTCGATGCTTCAGCTTGATTACATCTCTGGCCGCGATTCTCTGCATTGCTGTCAATGTTCTCTCTGCCGTCCGATCTTTCAAGAACGGATCAGATGTAATTTTGAATTCCTTCGCTATGTCTCGATATTATTTGTTATGCTACCTAGGTAAGTCTAAGTTTGATTTGTTTTGTTTTAATTGGTGGAGATATTCGATGGAATATTCCGGTGTTACGCGGTGGTGATTGCAATGTTTGTGGTGGTGGCGGAGACTGAATGGGGATTCATTATGAAGTTCTGGAAGGTTCGATTTTTGTTGTCAACATTAATTTTCATCCTTTTATTTATTCTTCAAACTTGTTATATTGCCCATTTAAAGCAAATTATTTATTGTTTCATGTCGTTTCAATAGTGTTTTGGGTGAGAGAATGGCACAGTATTTATGCAAATACAGTTGCAATATATCTCCCACATTGTGGAATGGCAATATATACCAATAAAAAGTTAACGTTTACCTTCTAAGCTTAAAAAAGTTACTTATTTTGCCAACAGAACAAACTTTTCTAGAAACTAAATCCGAACTTACTTTATTGAGAAAAGTAACTTTTAACGAGACATGCTCCTTGAGTCTCAAGATCAAGACTTTTACTTGTTTCTTTATGATTTCCAATTTTCAAATGGGATATGTATCACCTGGTGATTCCAAAATTTACAAAAATTATGTTGTCGTAGGGGTTGGGAAGGCTAGCTGATTAGGAATAACCTGTAATGTGTTAACTTCTCTTTCTTGCATCGCGTGCTTCCCTATAGTTATGCAGCATTAGATGTATCGTTTTTTCCCCTTTTATAGATAACAAAATAATCATTAGAAAAACTAAGCGACATAAAATTTGAAAACTATAAAATAAGCAGGCTTCTGAGATCTTGATGCATAGAACCCATCAGATGACTTTAGACCCTTCAGAGTAGTAAACATTCTTGTCCTATCATTGGCCCGCTATTAGTTAAATCATATATACAAACAGAAGAAGATTTAAATAAAAAAATCTGCGTAGAAGCATATAGAGGTAGTTTGTCAGTTGGGACATGCCATTGTACCTATAGACCCGGCATGCTTCACTGTTTTTGGGTTTACCGGGCCAGTGTTTTTTATTTTCTTTTTCTGGCATCGCACATGGGCAATGGACCTCATCTCCTATGCCCAAAGAGTCCACATACCGTCCCAGTGTGCAGGGAAAAATGAGTATCGGACCATCTTGTGCCTGGCACCCCTGCCTTTTTCACATCTCTGCCCTTCCCCTGCCTCCCATCCCTCCTCCTGTTACCCTATTTTACATTACCTTATACATGTGACATTTTGATGGAATTTTTGACGGAATCCATTGTGGAGATATGCTGGACGCAAAAATTGAAGGTGGAGACCCCTTTGCAAAGAAATATTGAATGCATGGTCATTTAGCTACATAATAGGGACTGTGGATTTTACATAGCAAAAGGAAATCAATGTAAGGAAACCAAGAATTAATAAAAACTTAGAAATGAGAGAGATACCACAAAGAGGTATGCACATAAATGAAAAGAGATGAATAATATTAGACATATTGTAGTACGGAGGAGAAAGGCAGTGAATTATGTAAGGAAAACTGGATGGGACCTTCAGATCAGGCTTACCAGATATTGACGTGAGAGAACAGTATAAGAGCCCTGGAACCAGATATGGGTCGGGAGACGTTAAGAGATCACTCTACCTTGTTTTTAAATCAGTATTAAAGGCATAGAAGAACCGCATATTACTATTTCTGTATCTGTAATGTGTTGGAAAATTCATTACAGTTTTTGCACTGATATTTGTTTTGGCCCTTTTCATTTGCTACAATGTTCCAAATTAAATTGTCTGCTTGAACTTCAAATAGCATTTAATATCTGGATTTGAACCTTCATCACTATGTTGCAGGTCCTAGAGTATTGGGCTGGGAGGGGTATGCTCCAGATATTGTACGTTTGACTTCTAATTGAAGATTTGATAGAACTCACACCTGTGCCATCTTTCCGTCTGTCTTCATTTGTTTACGAACTGATGATTTTTAGTTAGAAGTCGTATATATCTTACATGGGTTTTTTTCAGTGTTGCGGTGATGACCAGAGCTTACCCCGAGTACTTTGTGAAGCATCAAGAGCTCTTTCTTCTTCAGAGCATAGCCAGCTACCTGCTTCTTGCATGTGGTGTGATTTATTTTATATCTGTAAGTTCACGAAATCATCATTATGGTAGACGATAATTTACTTCCAATCGGTGATAACATATCTACTTGTTAATCATTTGCTGCAATCAGTTGTTGTATAATTCTTTTCGTTAGGTGAATCAAAGTTGATTTTGTGCCATTATCTAGTGGTGGTATCACTTTGACTCTTGAATGATATTTCATCTAGTTAAACAATGTGGTATTTTGTCTCATTTGTATAACTGTACCCATATTGATTTCAGATAAACTGTAAATTTCTTTCCGATATGTTATTTGTTGTTTTTTAGGGAATATTATGCATTGGTGCTTTTAAGCGTGCTCGCCAGAAGAAAGAACTTTCTAGGGATCAAGCAATTAAGGATCTCCAGGTAACTATCATGTGGCAAAATGGCAAACATCGTTTCTACTGTATTGTCTAGTCCCATATTGTGTTTCAACCTGCCCTTAGTGGAGATCAATTACTAAAAACATGCAGTATTGTTCATTCTAGTCCTCCCCACCCCCCCCAAGCAAAAAATAGGAAGAAAGAAATACAGATTAATCATACTTTTTTGAATCGGTTTTTGTTTTAGCTGATTCATGTTTTCTCCCCTTCGTCTGTGTTTTTGCAAGATATTTATCTTTCTATATCAATTATAGGATCTGGAGCGCCGTAAAGAAGAGCTCGAGTCGCTGTTGATTGTAGAGAATGCTTGAATGAGTTTGGAGACTATAACCCACAAGAACATCCCATTGTTCAAACTAGACGAGCAATACTTTCAGTTCGAATGATTTCTGTCACCTCTTTATTTGTGTAATTGCATAATTTATTGAACGTGATAAAATTTCACTATTTAATAGCTTACTGCAGCTTGTTGTACAGTTACATGCTAACATCTGTAGTGCAAGTTTTGTTAACCTGATAAAACTCTATTCTCCATTTTTTCGAGTTTGAAGGATCAATGAAAAACAGATTTTACACGTTCTCTGTAATTTTGTTTGATTGCCATTTGCTTTGCTAATTGTATTTGAAGCACCAAGTGCCAGGCCTAACACGAGTACAAATGCATTTCCATGAAATTTTTGGGTCAACAACTCAGGCAGGAAATGCTGAGAAGCGGCTAATAAGCGTGTGAGATTATTTGGTTTTCTAGGTTATGCCGTTGATTAGATGATTCAAATTTATCCACACAAAACCTGAAATGCTTTGGTAAGTTCAATATTGCTCACCAAATATACTATGATGCTCCACATTTTAACAAGGTAATTCAAACCATGTATGACAACCCTAAGAGCTATCTCATTGATTTGAAAAAGAATCGGGACACATTTGATACACTTGAGCAATAGATATACAAGACATATTTGATACACAGAATTATCCTATACGATTTCATTATCTTTTTTAATAGTAATCAATATCATAGTCTACTTGCAGACAAGTATCGAGGACCGAAACAAGAATATGGAGCTTTAAATCTTCAAGGTTTCAAAATCTTATTCAACGCTTGTTTGACAGCTTTCTTTTGCTGGAAATCAATTTTTTTTACGGTGAAACTGGGTCATTGTGTGATTATTTGCAGTCTTATCACTGAGCCATCATGTGGAACAATTAACATTTTTCTGAATGCAAATTCATAAGATTCCCAAACTACCCACCAACTTTTGTTACAAATGCCGGGAAAAAAATGACAACGTTGTAATTACGAATTGGTTCTTCGAGGGCATGAATGAAATAGTATTTTTCAATGGGTGCAAGTGCAGGACAACAAATTAAGAATAAATCTGCAGGTACCTGTGCAAATTCTGTGGAAAATTCCTTGTACTTATAGCGTCACTCACAAATTAAAGTCCATCTTCCTGTGCAAATTTTGTGGGAAATTCCCTGTACTTGTAACACCACTCACAAATTAAAGTCTGTTAGGTGGGCAAGTAATTTTCAACTAATATACCACTGTTCAATAAATTGAGAACGCTTTAAAATGCCAAACAAATTAAGGGTGTCAAACAGGGGCTTATTTTCAACATTGACTAATAAAAAATAATTTACTGAGTAAACATTCTAAGCCAAATGTACTGCCAAAGGAAAGAAACATTACTTGAACAAGTTCCTGTAGGAGAAATAAAAACCTGTATGTATTACAATTTCAATGTGTATTAACAGCTATGTACCCAGACAACAAAACCTTGAGGAGGTAGAGAAGGAAGAGCAGTAAAATTACATTAAAAAAAATTCCCTTGCTCCAGCAAAACCTATTCATGTTTTTGAAGGTTTCAAAATAAGTCTTAACCCTCTTCTTAGCCTTAAAACTAAAGAACTAGCCCGAGCTGTACATGATTCAAAAAACATCTGTTACAGTATGGTTATTTCACGCTGTTCCTCAGAATGAGATGAGCTTCTAGGTTTTTTTGCAGATTTATTTTGTTCTGTTGCCGATATTAATTGCTCCCGATTCATTCTGTGACTGCTCCTAGTGGTGGACTCAGCTTCTTGATAGTATGAGGCAGGAAATTTATCTCTGCAGGAAGGAGGTTTCTTAGTGTTACTGATGTCTTGTCTCTCAGTTTCGTCCTCAGAATCCTCAACAACACATGCTGCAAGTTCCACAAAGGACATGGAAGAGTACTCAAAGTTGTCCTCGTTTCCAGAATTGGATGCGACATCTAGGACACAATCTTCCTCAGTCTGTTCGTCAATTATGATTCGAAACGCACCACCAGAATTTCTTGAAGTTTCCAAGGAAGACTTTGTCTCCACCACTCTCAAACTACTAGGTGAACTCAGGAGGGTCAAAGATTTAGTGTCTTCATGGCTGTTTGCTTCGTCTTCCAGTGGAGCAACTTTCTCCTCTACTGTACCCTGTTTGGAATAAGAGGTCAAAATAGGATACAGAGCTCAGCCACAAAATACAATGTTAGCATTAGAAGCACATATGTAGTGCAATTAAAAAAAGAAATCTTGTGGCAAAAATATTCATATAAACATTAATAATCTTCAATTCAAAGGCCTGCATATGTTTGCTGTAATCAGAAAGTGCAAAGGATCAAAGATCCCACATGGATGGAGAAATTTCGAAGTTCAAAGATTCCAGGTAAATAGTTGCAGCAGCTGATGTATCTGTTGCAATTTCAACTACTATGCCACAAGAGACCACTTTACCAGCGAAAAAACCAGGAGAACACTGTTAGGAATGAGGCATTTTAAATCAACAACTTAAACAATGCACTAATGGTCCAAGGTTTTTTTTCCATGCATTGAAAAGTAAATGCCAATTGCTCATAGAGAATTACCTCAGTTGGAAACGTAAGATTAGTATACTGTTCAATTGATGCCATATGAAGTATACTTGGACGCATAGAATCTCCATAAACAAACTTCGATCCTCCAAAAGTTTGCTGCCCCCTCATAATGGAACCTATTGGTTCTCTTGATGGACCGTTTTGGTTAGTAACAGATGGAGCATCTTTCTTGGCATTATCTCTCACAATTTTACAGATCAACTTTCGGATATGATCACGCTTTCTAAGAGACACCTCGTCAGGTGGGAACCAGTTCTTTTTAAGCTGCAGAGGCAAATAGATGTTGCCTAAATTATAATTTGACAAAAAACACGAGAAGCATATATCCATCCTTTCTACTGTAATGACCATGGATAATTGAGACCCTGTTTGATGCACATTATTGAGTGGAGAATGCATTTTAAAATTTTAAATGGTGATTTGATGGGAATTATGTGGTTAAAAAATAAGGATAAGTTTTGGATTTGCGTGTAATATTATTTTATTGAAGAATGTGTGGTTGAAAATGAGTTTTTAAAAAATGAATTTTTGCAAGAATGTGGATCAAACAGGGGCTGAACATCAGATACTATAGCAATCCAGAAAACATATTGTAATATGGAAACTCTAGCATGTTGGAACAATTAGCTTCCACTCTGAATAAAGCTACTCAGAATCAATTGCTCAGGTGTCACTTATCATTTGAAATACTGACCAAAAGAATTTGTTCCTCTTACATAACAGAAGAGGACTCTCCACGTGAGAACATACTGTTACTGCAATTCGCTAAAAGTTGGGCTTACAGAAGGGGAGAAACAAAAGTAGAAAGTTAAAACTACAAACTGTTTGAGTTGATGTATTAGGGAGATTAAATGCCGTTTGACAGGGCTTTTGAAAAGTCAAAAGTTGTTTCCGAGATTAAGAAGCTCTTTTTGGTTCTATTTGAATAATTTTCTGAAAGTGCTTTGTCCAATTAGAAAAAAATTTAAAACTTTTCTACAAAACATAGAAGCCTTGCCAAATGGACCGTAACTAATATTCGAGGTCCAGGTTTCCAATGAGAAAACAACTTACAAAGTTTGGACATTCATTTAGGGTTGTTAGGCTGAAGTTGCTGGGAACCTGTTCCAGAAAAAGTTCTGCATAGTGAAGCAAGAAAAGACCACAATCGAACAAGTTTTCCTGCTGTGGAAGCTGGAAAAACAAAGCAAAGCCAAAAGACTAATATTAACAATAATGATCTGGATTAATGTCCTTGTGTAAGGAAAGGACGAAGATGAAACGCTTAAAATGATGAAAACATATAGCAGGGTGCATTCTTATATTCAGTAGCGGTAACTTAGTTTACATGCACCTTAGAACAGTTTGCAATGCATATACCAATAAATTGATGGCAAAAGGTAAGTCAAAGAAAACTATCTGTCTAGATCTACTATGACAAGAAAGCTCAAGAACTATCTGCTGACATATGCTTCATCTCCAAGACATACATTGTGTGTTAATTTGCAAAGATAACATTGTTGAGAGGGTAAAACTACATTTACATTTTGGTACTAGTTGATAATGTAGGAGGGAGTATATACATAAACTCTTAAATTTTCTGACACAGTAATATTATAAACTTCTTCATTTCCTCTTTCCTTATTCCATCTTATAATTTCTTCTTACTCTCTTCTTCAACATTCTTTAGTTTAATGAAGGAAGAGAAAATATGAAAAATGTACAAATTAACAATGATGATGAACAGCTCCTTTTACTCCTTTTTTCTTTATATTTGCTCCACATTCTGTCTTCACTAAACCAGAAGATTATGAATTGTAAAAGTATCTAACTTTTTCTCATCTACCACATTGAACTTCACTCTTCCACCCTTTTGGCTCAACTCCATTCCAAAAATATTGAAATGCATTACTAAGTTTGAAATATTCAGAACCTAATTCGAGTAAAATAAGACATAAGAAAACTAAGAGGTAAACATACCTCAAAGTGATTCACATTTAAATCGTGTGAATTCTTTTCCTCTAGACATTATTATGGGTGAAAATCTGTACATTTATTATTCAATTTAGGAAATATAATTGCACAGGAAGGATACAAGCAATCTTATTCACTGAGTTTCTTTAAGGGGGCATATGAAATGCTTGTACCCCAGCACCATAATGAATTTATAGATAGTTACAGAGGTACACACACAGGCAAGAGAGGAAGTGAGAGAGAACCTCAAGTGAGACAAACTGCATATTGAAGAACTTTGCTGAAATATCTGCTGCCAGTTCACAGTGTCTGTCTTTCCATTCTTCCCACAAGTAACTGACATATCATGACAAGAAAGTTTTACATTATCCTGGTATCATAAGACTCAAATCATGCAAACACACAAAGCAACACCCAGAAACAAACATTAATTGAAAAACAACATGAACCAAATACTTGCAACAAATGTCAAATAATATCAAATATAATATAATTTACTGAGCATTCACTTTAAGTAATTTTAGAAACGGTCAAAGTTTCCTCCCAAACCTAAAGGAAAAAAACAAAAGATTTGAATGCCTTTTAAATCCCCCTCATGCTACAAATTAGACACATGGTTGCAACTTATCTATTTGACAAAAACAGCAACTTTTCTATCTGTTTGTATCTTGTAGTTTAACTTGGCATAGAAAATTATGAACATATGGATTTTGCTTCCTTTTCCAATCTTGTTCTTGACGTCAAACATAAAGCAACATGGAGGACCATTTAATTTTTTAACTTCAACTGACATAAATTGAACAACGGTAGTTGGGAAATAATAATCAAAGAGTTTATTCTAGGAGTGGCTAATAATTGAATGCAGTTTCTTAACCTCGCCATGAATGACTTACAAATTTATATAATTTATAACACAATAAATCTTATATCCATTGGGAAAAAGACATTTAACATGACCAGTTAACAACTTTCACCAGCTCACAACCATCTCCAATAAATGTTCATGAAACTACGTTGACGCCAAAGGAATTCTGAAATGTGGCAATATAGCAGGCCTCCATTTGCCTTTAGTAAATACCACTGACTGGTTTTGAATATCAACTTTCAGCAGCTTACCCTCGAATGAGATTCTGCAGTCCAGTATGGCTTCCTCTTATGGAATCCATATGTAAAATGCACGGTTTCTTATACAATTTGCCCATTTCTTCATCTGCAGAAGAGATAATTTTAGGTGCCAATGATAGCAGTGATTAAATAACAAATACTGCAAAGAATGGCGCAAAGAGGTCATACCTCTTAAATTTTCCACTTCTCCAGGGTGACAGATGACAATCAAACTCCAATGAAGACTGTCAAATGTCGGGGTAAATCTTAGAGAGGGCAAAAATAGCATTTATATATTTAAATGATTTCACTAATGGCTTGTTACCTAGAGTTAACTGGAATAAATATATAATCTTTTTCAAAAATGTTTACATTCCTTGTCCATTTACGAACACGTTGAAAAGCTTCTCTTCCTTCCCAGGTTCTAGATGAACCTCGATCCAGACAAGCCAGCTTCTGAAAGAAGAAAGTGTTGAAAAAATAGAACCTTTGCTGCTCCTCTGGATTGGTTTTGTTTGCGAGATATCTGCCAATTAGTTTCTTTTACGGGTTAACTACAACGTCCACATAAATGGTAAACAGGATAAGTTACAATCACTATTTTACTGCATATGGAGATAGCATCAAGGTCTTACTTAATATAGAAGTCAATGATAGTATCATTGATGAATGTCTTTGGCTGCAAAACCTCAACATCTCTACTGCATATGGAGATAGCATCTGGATCCCTATCTGGATATATTAGGTCTTCAAATGGCTCGTGGGAACTATATTCGCTGAAACTCAAGCAACAAATGTCATCCAGGTAGTAAAATCTTGACATGAAAGTGATGCGGATATCATTGGATCGAGATTTATTTTATCGTTATTGGACCTTATTTATGTTTTATATTTATTATTGTTAATGGGCTTGTAGTAGTGGATTGACCCAAACCCATCAACTACCTAGGTTTTCATTATTTATATGATTTTTCATTGTTATTAGAACAGTTGATGAATATAATGAATTAAAGATTGGCTCGCAGCCGTTTTTCTCCCTCCCCATCCCCTGCTCCCTCTTCTTCTCTCTTTCTTCTGAGGCTTCTTCCTACAATTCTAATTCTACTATTGGTCCTGCATCAGAAAGAAAGTAGGGCTCCTGGACCTCATTCGGAAAGAGCTGACATTGCATTCAATCATGTGCTAAAAGGTTAACAATATCATCTTATTAATAAATTGAGAAAGAGAAAATCAGACCAGGTCACAGAAAGAACAAAAACAAGAGAAAATGAAGAAAGTAGGTACATCAAAATCCGTAGAATACAATAGAGGGGTTGTTTGACAAACTTTTGATAAAAGTTTTAGCTGATTTTGATAAAAGTTGATGAAATGTGTGATTGAAAAGTTGATAGAAGTTGTGGGTCCCACGAAATCTAAGGTTAAAAAGAAGTTTGATCAGTTGAAAAGTTCATAAAATTTTAGTAAGGTTTTATAAAATAAGCACAGAATAAACTTGTGTTCATCCAACAAGGATGAAAAAATACGGACTTAGAATATCTATAAAAGTAGAGGTCGTTAACATGTGCAATTGTATCATATTTTGAATGTTCGGTTAAGGAAAACAGGGAAGCTATGGACACATGAAGTATAGGCAAGGATAATGAAGAAAAGAAATATCCCACTAGATCAAGACACCATAATTTATGCTATAGTTACTTGATACTCTACACATTCATAATTATTGTGCTCATGCACATGCACAAGTCTATGGAGAAAGGCATAAAAAAACCACGACCAAATCCCTGAACTTATGAAAGATTTCTAGTGCACCACTGAGCCGTTAGTTCTCCTCATTCAATATGGGATGACACGTCTTTCTTCAAATGCAAGAAAATGGTCTGAGCAAGCTTGACGAGGAATAGTATCATCCCAGAAAATCCACTAAAAACGACATTTCCTTTTCATTGTCACTTTGGAAAAAAATGTTATTCCAGTGAAAGAAATCATCTTGACTACTGATTAAACTATCACGGAAAATGATAAGTTAGAAAATTAGGACTTTTACTCTTTAACATGCCTGAGTAATTAATAAATTAGACACTGAAGGAAATTGAAAAATTATGGTCCAGAGCACCAAATTGGAAAAGAACATAAGAGTACAAATAAAATGGTAAGATTCATCACAAATCACACACAACAAAGTAAAGTCTTCATGCGAAAGACGATGCAACAGTTTCTTTGATAAGTTTCCCATATTTACCCAACAAACAATAACTCAACAAGATAAGAGGAACTAGGAAGGAAAAATGTACACACTAATGCATGAGTACCAACCTTTCAACGGTGCTCCAAGAGGTTTTATATATCATATCCAAGGATTTAATTTCTTCTAGTTTTTCAGACCAATGAGTGTCATTAGAAACTACAAACTCCAACTTCGCTGTGCCTGCACTCCATAAAATAATTTAGATGTCAATCAGCAGAAACCAACTTATTGCACAAGGAATTCCCATCTTTCTGGATAGAAAAATGACTCAAGACGCATACATCAAGAAATAATGAGGAAATATGAAGAACAGGAAAGACTGAAAAATAAAGCAAGGGCAATATATCAAACAATTTTAATTTTTACGCCAACATGACTTTCGTGATAAGCAAGCAAGCAACAATTATAAATTTTCATTCATTCAGAAGGGCAAATGAAAGCTGACTGTGTTGAATTCAACCAGAAAACATCATTAAGGCAGGTATTCAGCTGTAATTCACAAACCTGCAGTCTTATTAGAAATTTCAGCTGTGTTTCCTTCATTGCATGCTAAGTTAAATGTCACAACAGCCACTTTAACCTACAATTTAGTGCATAAAACTTAAAATTTGGGATGAAAATCCATTGTGTAAGACGAATTTCAGGGAAGTTAGCCATACTCACACTTTCACAAAATTCATGTTCGATGTTCACAATATTAGAAATCGGCCATTCATGGCAACAAGGTCCCTTCGTCTTCCATGGAGGTGAACCCTCTAGTTTGATGGATCTGCAAGAAAATGTCAACGAACACTTTGTATAATATGTATTCCCAAATTTAACATAATTGGGAGTGACAACCACCATTTTTTCCTGCATATCAAAACCAAAAAAATAAGGGCAAAAAATAAATATATTCGTAAGAGCAAACAATGATCTGAATGCAAGGAAATAATTTGCATTCTATTAACACTTTCCTATAGGTTAACTAAAAGTCATATGCAAAGTATGGTGAATGATTGAAAAATTGCAAAAGGCTCTAGATTTGAGTTAAATTGCATTAAAATGGAGATAGGAATAAAATGATAATTTCCCAGAGCATCCAAATCTTTACAGTTTAGTTTTATCGACAAGCAATGGAGTGGTAACATGCGTACAATATCACTTGTGTCGATGCCATCAAATGGTTGTTCTTCTAATGAACCTGAAACATAACAAGATAACTGCAATTCTTAAGAGTTTTCTGGAATTAAAGAAATCTAAGGAAAGTTGTGCACTGGAAATGACATCAGAAAAAAGATAGAAAAAAATACCTTCATTTTCTGCTGGGTCAATGGAAGAAGACGATCTTAATCCAATTCTTTGATCATCATCAGAATCTACATCAAGTACCTTAACCTGCAGGAACACGTAAAACTGATCAATTATGATTATTTAAAGGTCTATGATTTCTTGCAAAAAGATCAAACTAAGAAATCAGGTACATCAGTTAAACTTTGAAGTAGAGTACTGTTGGAGCAAGTATGCTTCTTATCAGTTAAGCTGTCTCCAGGTTGTCTGGCTCTTGGTGAACAGGATTTTGCACCATGAGAATAACATTTGAAATCAAGTTTATCTGGAGAAGTAGCCGACAATATAGAGTCGGAAGAGCTAGACGATAGAGTACCATCCAATTGAATGCCTCTGTCGTCTGCAAGATTGTCATCAACATCGATGACTAAGAACTCATGTCCATAATCATTTTGTCGAGTCTTGGAACCTTTTGCAACTACAAAAATAAATTTTTAAAATAAGAAATTTGAGTTATACACCAACATGATCATATAATTTCATGATACGACAAAATAGATAACATAAGTTTGAAGAAAAAAAAGGCATTTCTCCAAAATCTTTGAAGAGCTTAAAAAGATAGGTTCATATTTATTTGTACAAGTGTTCTACAAAACTTCTAAGGGCCATGCAAATCTTTCTAATTCCTCAGCCCTATTTAAATCTAGGTCTTTGTGAGAAAAAGAAGGAAAACCCAAGAAACAACATTACCAAATGCAACATAGAAACATCAGCCATCAACCCTTTTTTTCTGAGATCTTCAGTGTTGCACATAGGGTGGACTGACCAACACTTTATTGTGAGGACTGTACAATGATTGGAGTATATTAGCTCTCCAAATATAAATACCATTCATAGTCATCATCAATCGCCTATTCTAGCATTTACTTCGATGTTTTCATTTATTATATCATTCAAAAGTTCTATTTTAGCCATCCTATAAAAATTTAGAAAATCCCGGCATACAACAAGACAATGGAAGATCAACTTCAACTCCACTTATCTTCCTTTAAAAGTCCGTGCCTCCTATTCCTTATAATATCGAATGTAAACAGAGAGCACATTGGTCACCGACAAGCATTCACAAAAAAATCCAAGTCTAGATTAATGGGTGAAATTTTTTAACATTTTTCTATTTAGAATTCATGAACATTACATAATCACCTCAAGAAATGAAAAATTGACAAAAACAAAATATTTGAAAAATAGAAGTTGCCGATCAATACAACAAAAACAATACTCATAATGTCCCGATACATAAGATCTAAAACCCTACATATTACCAGCCTCAAACTCAGATAACCTCGTTATTATTATTCAATCCTCGTTATATTGATAAAAATCCAGTAACATACTATTGTATCAAACATTGCACCATCAGTATTAAATTCTCTATTCCTAAATATATAATGTCATATATCAGAACATGTACAACCCTAAACACACACACACACCCCCATACATACACATAAAAAAAAGGGGGCTAGAAACTTACAGCACGTGAGAAAATTGTACTTATCATTGGTATTACTATTGAATTTTGCCATAAGTCTCTCAGCGTGGGCCTCGGTACTCTCATCTTCGTTCGTGAAATCGAAAACTGAGAATTTATTGTTCATCGTAGTGCCGCTGCCATTGCTGCTACTTTCCATAGTAGAATTCCTTTTTGATTTTCTTCTTTTCGTCATCGTGATTTTGGAGGGGAAAACAGGATTTCTGTAAAGTAACAAAGATTAAACAAGTGGGTTTGATTTGGAGATTACTGACGAATTTTTCAGTTTATCAGGATCAAGATTAAGGTTCTTCCCACGCAAGCTTACAATAAACAAAAAATAAAATTAAAAATTA
>CAIGRH010204820.1:0-10725 GCA_903798295.1 Fraxinus nigra | reverse complement strand
AAAAAAAAAAAAAAGGAAAACAAACAACTGACAAGCAAGCATTGTATTGTTCTGGTCAAAATAGTCAAAGCAGGTTTTTTTGAAAAAAGGAAGAAAAAATTGAATTTGGAAAAGATCAGGCGGTGGAAAAATATATGGTGGGCCACTTTAAAGACCCTTATCCATATCCATATCCACGTTACAGCAAAAATGACCTTTTACCACCAGCAAAAAAATTCAATTAAGATTTTGTTGAATTTTAGAAAATTATAAATTCTAATGAATTTCATGAATTTGAATACATTTTCAAAAAATTTCATAAAAATCTCATTAAATATGGTGAAATTTAAAAAAAAAAAAAATTGCTTATATATATTTTCTTAAACTTGAAATCCATTCAACTCTTTTAAAATCTCTCTATTAATGAGAATTTTATAAATTCACTAGTTATTGAGAATATCTAAATTTTAAATGATTTCATTGAATTTCATTAAAATCTCAATTAGGAACACCTAAATTTTAATGGATTCATTAAAAAATATATTAAAATTTCAATTGAAAATACTTATATTTAGAACATTTTTAAAATCCATCACAATTTCACTTAAGTGTTACCAAAGGGTCCACAATAACATTTTAATAAGGACAACCCTTAAGTAACAAATTTTTCTAAATTTCTTTCATAATATCATATAATATATTAATATTATAAATCACCTGAATTTTTAATATTTTTGTAAGTTCGTTAAAAGTGAGATTTTATAATTAAAATATTGTGTTTATGTATCTTTCTGTAAAGCACTGGAATTTATCACAAATACAATATATTCATAACTATTAATGGGGCTACGACATGAAAAATGGTTAATTCCTTCGCGGCTGAAGTGATAATTCCTTTATTTTATTACAACAAAAGAAATTATGTAAAAATCTTCTTGTTTCGTTGTGTATGGCAAAGAGACAAGAAGGATATTTGTGGGTGGGCGCGCCTGCCCGAACACGCATTTGAAAAGTATAACTTAATGTTTTATGATTGAGTACAAATAATGGTAGGGCTAAGATTATGTTTTTTAGTGTGGTTTGTCCTAAATAGGAAAATGATTATAAGTTGTTTCACACGAAAATGACTTTAAAATGTTGATTTAGCACGTTGAGAGGAGACCAAAACTCATTGTAAGCATTGTATTACGTCATTAGATAAATTTTCTTTTCGGTTATTGATCTTTTAGTAACATCTCAATTACGTCACTAAATTTTGATTTTTTTTTCGATTGAACTATTAAATTTCATTTTTTTTTTCAACATCTCTTCACTTATCGTCTCCAAACTAATAGGGATTACTTAGTTGCCAACCGTATGAAATTGATCTTCTACATACTTGCTAAGTGGCACACTAAAAGGAAATAGTTAAATAGGATTATGACAATGTTTTTAGCTTCAAAGGTAAAAAGGATTTTTTTATTTTTATTTATTTTGATACTTCTATAACATGATGCAACAGTAAGCCTGTAATTTGACATGTCATGCATTGATTACCTAGTAAGGTCTACTGTACTGATACAACGTCCAATTAAGCAATTTTCATAAATTTAAGAGACGATAAAGCAGTGAAATTTGAAACTATATTAATATTTAGTAAGTCATGAATCTAAATTGAAGTTCAATGACCTGATTGAGACAAATTGAAGACGTGCATGTAAGTCCAAGTAGAAGATCAACGATAAATTGAAGTTTAATGACCTGATTGAAACTATATTAATATTTTGTAATATGTCAGCATCAAAACATCATAGAAAGTCATGGACCTTATTCAATAAAACAAAGAACACATTAATCGTGGTTGTTGGATCTAGCCCTTGTCCAGTCGTGTTGAAGTATCTCATTGGAAAGTTCGACAGAGTACAAATTTGTTTATTCGAATCTTGTCTTCAACACATTCTCTGATTCTAGCCCTTGCCTCGACCCAACTCTAAATATTTTTTTTATTGTTATCAGCTTGTAGAAGGCCATGGCAGTTGGTTTGGCTATTCAAAGTGAAGGCGCGGAATATGCTGGCAAGATTACATGGTTTGTAGTGTTATCTTGCATGATTGCTGCAGCTGGAGGAATAATCTATGGTTATGACCTTGGAATTTCAGGTTTATAATTTACTTGTTTCTTGTCAACCATCGTTCAACTGATTGCATTAATTTAAAGATTGAATGAAAATAATTTGAAGTGGTTGATTAAATTCTATATTTTGTGTGAAGGTGGGTTGACCTCAATGGAATCATTTCTGAAGGAATTCTTTCCGCAAGTATACAAAAAAATGAAGGAAGAAAAAAGGACAAGCAACTATTGCAAGTTTGATAGCCAATTGTTGACACTTTTCACTTCCTCTCTCTATATAGCAGGTCTTATTGCCTCTTTCTTTGCTTCACCGGTCACTAGGACCTGTGGTCGGAAGATATCAATCTTGATAGGTGGAACTGCATTGGTTGCCGGTGCTGTCCTTAGTGGAGCATCTTATAATGTTTACATGCTATTGCTCGGTCGTGTTTTGCTCGGTGTTGGCCTCGGTTTTACCAATCAGGTAAAGTGAATTCCATATCTCATTTTTTTCCTGATTTTGGAGATTCTTTTCTCATTGTTCCGTAGTTTTATTTATGTGTTCTTCAAATTTTTCGAACGAAGATTATTTAATGAATCATGAAGTAAGTCCCCATTCCAACACCAACAGATATAGTACAGTGCAAAGATCTGAACATCTTACTGCTTCATAAAAACAGGTTGGAAAAAGTAAGAAGATTTAGCTGTCTAATACTCTTATAGTGTTTACAGTTTATCAAATGACTTTGTGGGGGCATTTTTCTTCTGTTTGATTTTGCCTGTTCAATATATCATAAAGCTGAGAAGATAATGGGAGCAATGTGTCTAAGGAGGAAATAATATTATGAAATTTTTTGATACCTGAAAACATATTTACTCAAAGGAAGTACAAAACCAGAAGGGCTAATTCGACCTAATCGTACCATGCAATCCTTTAAAAAGCATTCTCGGTGAATTATTTAGAACTATATGGTTCTTTTTTAATGCTCAAACAGAAATAAGTAAATATTAAGTTCTTCACAGAGTACTATAGGATGTGCTTGCAGATTTATATTTAAGTGAAACAATTGTGTTTGTCTATTTATTACAGGGTATTTTTGTACCACTCAATACAAATTTTGTTAATATTCTACGTATCGCCTACTGTCTACAGGCAATTCCATTATACCTCTCAGAGATGGCACTGTCCAAATACAGGGGAGCTTTTAACATGGGCTTTCCAATCTGTATTAGTGCCGGTTTTATACTAGCCACATTGATGAACTACTGCGCTATTAAAATCAAGGGAGGTTGGGGTTGGCGAATTTCATTAGCAATGGCTGCAGCCCCTGCTGCAATTCTGACTATTGGGGCGTTTTTCCTTCCAGAGACACCCAATAGCCTAATTCAGCACGGAGATGATCACGAAAAGGCCAAACGAATGCTGCAAAGAATTCGAGGCGTTGATGATGTCCAAGTAGAACTAGACGATCTCATCAAAGCAAGTTATGTTTCAAAATCTGTCAAACACCCGTTTAAGAATCTCTTGCAAAGAAAATATAGGCCTCAACTTGTTATGTCAATAGCAATTCCCTTCTTCCTACAAGCGACAGGAATCAATGTGATCGGTTTCTATGCTCCGGTACTCTTTCGGACAATTGGTTTAGCCGAAAGTGCATCGCTGTTGTCAACAATGCTGATCTCATTTGTCGGCTTAGGTTCGACAATTATGTCATCTTTGGTAGTTGACAAACTTGGCAGACGAGCTTTATTTCACTTGGGCGGGATTCAAATGTTCGTTACACAAATGCTGATTGGAGGAATAATGGCAGCCAAACTGGGGGATCATGGAGGATTAAGCAAAGGGTATGGAATTTTAGTTTTGATCTTAATTTGTGTATATGTTGCAGGTTTTTGTTTGTCATGGGGACCATTGGGATGGGTCGTTCCAAGTGAAATTTTTCCACTGGAAATAAGGTCAGCAGCACAAAGTATTAATATAGCTACGAGTCTTCTCTTTACATTCGTCATTGCTCAAGGTTTTCTTGCTATGCTTTGTCAAATGAAGTCTGGAATTTTCTTCTTCTTCGGGGGATGGGTGGCATTAATGACTGGATTTATCTACTTATTACTGCCAGAAACAAAGAATATTCCGATTGAGAAAATGGAGAAAATCTGGGTGGAGCATACTTTCTGGAAAAGATTTGTTTCTTCTAGTCAAGATCATGAAAAGAGTAAGATTGAGGTGGCATGATCCTGCTAATATGTATGATTTATATTGTGTTATGCTAAAGGAACTAAAAGATTTATGTATTTCTCTTTCTGTCATGGATAATTAGAGTTACATGATATTATATGAAACCAACATTTATACCGGAATAGGTTTCCTCCTCAAGGCTCCGTTTATAAATTCATCAAAGTCAAACATTAATTTCAACAATATATTCATAACTTTAATCATTATCATCCACATATTTGGTGGGACACACTACCATTCCTATTTATAAATTTTCCAAATAAAGGCTAATTTAATTTTTTGTATTGAGTATTTTCTAACTTGGCTACATTGTTTCCTATCCATTTGTTCAATTAGCAAATTCTTTTGTCTATAGAAATAGCACAAAAACAAATTCTATCTTCCAAAGAAGCAGAAAATCCCGGATTTGAAATGGCAAAACGTGAAGTTAAATTAAAGTTCAATGATTGTGAGAGAATAAAGTTAAAATAATAGCCAGGTCCAAAGGTGTTGGGCAATTACTACTTGCAAGAATAAATTCAACAATCCAAATAATTAATTATAGAGTGATTAAATATGAAAGTAAATGATCAAAGCAAAAACAAAAGAACTCAACGCCGATTTTTTTTACGTGGAAAAAACCCTCCAATGTCGAGGGAAAAAAGCCACAGGGCAACTCCGACCAAATCCACTATAATAAACCGAGATTACAGCGTCCAATTTTATGCCGAAAACTTGAGTTCGATAATTAATCTCACTACAAACCACCAATTTGGTTAAACATCTGAGATACCCAGTTTGATTACTACACCTGTAGAGTACCCAAATTACACTACTTAGAAAAGTCCTCAATTTTGTATTATTGTGTAGAGAAAAACTTTTGTGAATCAGTGAATCCACATATAAATAATATTGAAAGAAAAAAAAAAAATCTTTTCCCCCTTTTCTTTCTCTTCACAAAGTAGCCTTTGATTCTTTGCCTTTCCTCTTGTGCAAGACAAAATCGGCCCCTGTTTTTCAATATGTGCAGCCTCTGTTTCTCTCTGAATGACGGTTTCAAACTTACTGCCCCAGGTAGGACCTACAAGACATATAATGGATTTGGGCATTTAATTTCCTCATGGGCTTGAAGCCAGCCCATATAACAGAAGGGCCATCCTTGGTATGGCTTGCTACAGTCTGAAGGCTGTGAGGTTTAACTACTTTATTTTTCTTTAAAAGAAACATGGGCAGGATCATGCTTTCAGAGTCCATATTCAGAAGTATGTCAGCATCAATAGAAAATAAAAGTTCATGGACCATATATTAATCTGGTAGGTACCTAGTGGTTGGGTTCAGCCACTTTTAAGTATGTACCTTTTATTTTTTGTGATTAATAAAACATGCAACGTCTAATGATTTCATTAAAAAGAAAAATTCATGCTATCGAGCAGTATAGTTGGATATAGCCGTTGTGTTCTCTCATCCGAACTATCTGGTCCTAAAGTTTAACTATTAAAATGAGTATATGTTTGTTTAAATCTTGTTTTTAACACACTCTCGTGACATCATTTTTCAGTCATAGGCATTATACATGCGCATTTTCATAAAACGGGCCTTTTCTTGCTGTCGTCGAAAGGGAAAAATTATTTGTTTAAATCTGGCCTGGAGCCACCTCTAAATATATACTCTCACTTTGAGGCCAGTTTTTTATCCAGTAAGTGATCAGCTTGAAGGCGGCCATGGCAGTTGGGCTGGCTATTCAAAGTGAAGGCGGGGAATATGCTGGCAAGATTACAGGGTTTGTAGTTTTATCTTGCATGATTGCTGCTACTGGAGGAATAATCTATGGTTATGACCTTGGAATTTCAGGTTTTTTATTTACTTGTTATTTGTCGACCGTTGATGAACTGATTGAATCAACTTAAATACTGAATGACTTGAAGTGTTTGATTAAATTCTATATGCTTGTGTGAAGGTGGGTTGACCTCAATGGAATCATTTCTGAAGGAATTTTTTCCACAAGTATACAACAAAATGAAGGAAGAAACAAAGACAAGCAACTATTGCAAATTTGATAGTCAACTGTTGACACTTTTCACTTCCTCTCTCTATATAGCCGGTCTTATTGCCTCTTTCTTTGCTTCACCGGTCACTAGGATCTTTGGTCGGAAGATATCAATCTTGATTGGTGGAATTACATTGATTGCCGGTGCTGCCCTTGGTGGAGCGTCTTATAATATTTACATGCTATTGCTCGGTCGTGTTTTGCTCGGTATTGGTCTGGGTTTTACAAATCAGGTAATTACATAGTGTCGTGTTGTGGGACTTTAGCAGTCTACTAGTCTTAGAGACTAGTTTTATGGGTTTGTCGCATGGCATTATGTTGAGTGCAGTATTTAAATTATAAACATGAGCCCCTGTTTATCACCTTCAATTTTTACATCAAGTGGTCCAAATTATATCACAGTAGGTAAAGGTTCTGGGCTCAAGTTGCGCTGCCACCCCTGTATGAAGAAATTGTGTCCGTGTAAGGCTTTAATTGGAAAATAATGAACCCGGCCCTCGCGCGAGGGGACGCACGACCCTCTTTAACCACTCATTCTTTCTTTTTGTATCCTTTTGCCTGAACAATATACCATAAATGGAGAAGAAAATGGAAACAAATTAAGTGTCTAAGCAAGAAATAGTATTAGGAAATTCGTAGAAACCAGAAACAGGTTTACTTAGAAAAAAAGTACAAACCTGAAGAGCTAATTCGACCTAATCGTACCACATAAGCCTTTTAAAAAGTGTTCTAGGTGAAAAAAAAAAAAGAAGAAGAAGCTCTCCAGCTAGAAATGCTGCTAGCAAATAGTAATGTAAAAATTCAATGGTTCCCTCTCGATGCTCAAACAAAAAATAAAAAAATATAAATAAGCACTTTGGAGAATCTTATAGGATGTGAGATTTATATTTAGTTTCATTAACCAGGTGAAACTATTGTTTTTGTCTTTTATTACATAGTAAATTTGTTAACATTTTGCATATCACTTATTGTCTACAGGCAGTTCCATTATACCTCTCAGAAATGGCTCTGTCCAAAAACAGGGGAGCTTTTAACATTGGTTTTCAAATATGTCTCAATATTGGTTTTATACTAGCCACATTCATAAACTATTCTGCTGTTAAAATTGAAGGAGGTTGGGGTTGGCGAATTTCATTAGCAATGGCTGGGGCCCCTGCTGCAATTCTGACTATTGGGGCATTTTTCCTCCCGGAGACACCAAATAGCCTAATTCAGCAAGGAGATGATCACGAAAAGGCCAAGCAAATGCTACAAAGAATCCGAGGTGTTGATGATGTTCAAGTAGAATTAGACGATCTTATAAAAGCAAGTAATGCTTCAAAGTGTGTCAAACACCCGTTTAATAATCTCTTGCAAAGAAAATATAGGCCTCAACTCGTTATGTCAATAGCAATTCCCTTCTTCCTGCAAGCAACAGGAATCAATGTGATTGGGTTCTATGCCCCAATACTTTTTCGAACAATTGGTTTAGGTGAAGGTACATCGCTGTTGTCAGCAACACTGCTCTCATTCGTGGGCTTAGGTTCGTCAATTGTGTCATCTGTGTTAGTCGACAAACTTGGCAGACGAGCTTTATTTCTGTTGGGTGGGATTCAAATGTTCGTTGCTCAAATGTTCATCGGAGCAATAATGGCAGTCAAATTGGGGGATCATGGAGAATTAAGCAAAGGGTATGGCACTTTAGTCTTGATCTTAATTTGTGTATACGTTGCTGCTTTTAGTTTGTCATGGGGACCATTGGGATTGGTAGTCACAAGTGAAATATTTCCATTGGAAATAAGGTCTGCAGCACAAAGTATTAATGTGGCTACGAGTCTTCTCTTTACATTCGTCATTGCTCAAGGTTTTCTTGCTATGCTTTGCCACATGAAGTCCGGAATTTTCTTCTTCTTTGCGGGATGGGTGGCATTAATGACTGGATTCGTCCACTTTTTCCTGCCGGAAACTAAGAATATTCCGATCGAGAGAATGGAAAAAATATGGAGGGAGCATACTTTTTGGAAAAGAATTGTTGGTAATGATCAAGAGTATGAAAAGAGTTAGATTGATTTTTCCAATTTTCATCGTGAAAATGATTTCATCCTCTTGATATTTTTTTCATTGTGCGAATGTTCAAACTATAGTCCTCCGTGTCTTGTTTTGTACGATGGATTAGAAAACACTAAAACTTAATACTATGTTTAGTAATGTTCAGTCCTATGAACCAAATGCGCTTTGAGGCAAAGATTTCTTTCTCAACTTTTTCGACCACACACTTCATCAACTTTTATCAAAATTAGCTAAAAAAAATTTCAAAAGCATTGTTTTCCCCTTAATCACATCTTCCAACTATATATTGATGGCAATATTCAATATACAAACTTTATAGAAGTCGGTAGGATAATGTAAAATATGGCATGATGCATGAAGTATGAATACATCCAAAATAAATTGCATGGAATATTTGATATTTGCAGCGATGAGAATCAATTATATATCTATTTTGCCAATCACCTCTTTGTTGTTTCCCACAATTTTCTTTCAAAACGGCAAAACCAGTGTTCTCTCCAGATTCTATCCATTTGTGCAATTGAAAAATTCTCTCTCTGGTAATAACTTGAAAACAAATGCAGTCATAATTGCTACCCACCCTCCAAAGAAGAAGAAAATCGCGGACTCAAAATGGCAAAGTATTGATAAAAGTGTTTGGCCAACCACGAAAGTATACTACCACTGAAATACTTTGTTCGGCCGATCGTGTTTCCGAGGGAAAAATTTCACTGGGAATTAACCAGCCTAATGGACTCCGTGAAACTCCAAACAAGCAAGATATATGCGATCAATACCAAAATCAGAAGAGCATAACCTTTGTTTAATTCCTCCAAAAGCCAGTTGAGAGGCGTACATTTAAATTCCTCCCATTATTAACAGAAATCTTCGGCCAACTTTGTCGCTATTAGCATTGATATGAATGTTGTACCGATACCTACAATCTCAGTTACAACTGCAAATAAAGTAATGCTATCTAGAGCTGCACGAAATAGCATTATGCTTGGAGATAATAGAGCTGCACTAATGCCAATGTGTTGGGCTTTTACACACTAATTTTATTGGCTTACTTAATATAGAATGATTTTTAAATGTCAAGACAATTGCCAAAAAGGTGAATAATAGGATGCGACCCCAGCATTACGTCATAACTCACTGGATGATATGAGTTTTCAAAAGAATTTTGTGATTGTGGATTTTAGGATTTTAATACCCAAAACAGGATGCAATTTTTAGTTTCGATATTGCAGCTAATACATAATTATTCACTTACCGTCTTAGATATTCTTGGATTTGTCAATTAAGTAAAATTAAGGAAAGATTATTTAATATTAGATATTTTTTTAAAGTTTAGGAGTTGTTTCTCTTTGTGTTTCAGGTTTGTATTTTAAGTTTTGAATTCATTTTGGGTTTTGTATTTTGAGTGTCCATTTTGAGATTGTTGAAAAAGTGTTCTTTTTTATATTTTGAATTTTTTTTTATTTTTGAAAACACCCAAAAACGTGTGTTGAAAATTTTGGTTTGATTATAACCAATAACACTCAAAACGCCAAATTTGTCGTTTTGAGTTTTTTTTTTTTTTTTTTTTTGTAAAAAAAATTTTAAGTTGTTTTAAAAAACACGATTTCGAAATTTGTTTTAAAAAATGCGTTTTCGAAAATAGGAAAAAGAACGCGTTTTCACTATTTTGAAAAATCGAAAATAGAAAACGGTAAAAAGAACATGCCCTTGTTAATTGCCATATCAAAAATATATTTGCTGATATTGGTATATTTTTACAGGTTTTATTGTGTATAATTGTAAGTAAGATTTAGAGTATGTTTGACGTCCATTCTTTTTAAAATTCATTTTCAATCACACATTCTCTTATAAAATAATTTTACATGTAAATCGAAAATTTTTCCTTACTTTTTAACCATACTTCTCCGACAAAACACTATCTTAAAATGCATTTTGGCCAAAAAAAAAAAATGGGGCTCAAATAAGGTTTAAATTCGAATCTTGGCTATTGCTTTACGTAAGTGAAGGAAGGAAAAAGAAGTGAATTAATAGCTTTGAATATTTTTTTCGTCATTGCCCTTACAAGTCGTGGCTATGTTAAATTCAAGAAATCACATAGGACATGCACTAGTAGAAAATGCGGCTTCAGAGACGGAAATTTATGTCTCTGAAGCCTTAGATTTCGTCGCTAAAGACTTTCACAAACGAATTTTCTTCGTCGGTAAAATGTCCGCCGATAATTTTACCGACGAAATTCTTTGTCCGTCGGTAATTAGCGAAGAAGGATTCCGTCGGTGTTTAGCGACGGTATTAGCTACAATTTTCCATTACAGAATTACCTACAGATTTAGGTGCGTTGGCAATTAGC
>CAIGRH010204782.1:0-10614 GCA_903798295.1 Fraxinus nigra | reverse complement strand
TTGCTTCAAATCGTTTATTGATCTTAATATGCAAGTCATGAAGATGTTGTGCAAATGCTTCAGCTGACATAGAGACTCTAGCATGTGGGGATATGAGAATAATGTCTAAAGACTTCACAGACTCGTAATTAAGGATAACTTCAAAAGGACTCTTACTCAAAGATAGACTCACAAAAAAATTATATGTACTTTAACTGTTGGGACGATCAAATCCCAATTCCCAAGATTTTCTTTGAAAATGGCATGATTACGCAAATCAATAGCTCCTCTGGGTTGGATAAGGGTACGACAAACAACATTTGACTGAGAGGTATCGAGAACAAGGGGTACAATACCTTGATTCACAGGAGAAGTCTGAATACTACATAAGGAGGTGTTCTCACTATCATCCAAGTCATCAAATTCTTCAAGTTTAGGTTCATAGACTTGATCTTCTAACTGCTCATGTAGTATATTCTTTGGTTCTTCGATGACTAAGGTTCGGCTAGAACATTTGGAAGAGACGTGGCCAAAGTCCTTACAGTTGAAGCATTGCAAGTGAGAAGAAGTCCTTGGAACTTCAGAAATTGTACCCTTATTTTTGAACAAAGCAGGAACATTTGACGGGGAATGTCTCCTAATAGACTTAAGAGGAAATGACGTTGAGGACATTGGCGTATAGTTGTCACCACGCGTTTAATATGGAGTACCAATATTCAACTCAAAATCTCGGGCTAAAGATTAATCCTGATCAAGAGTAGCGACACCCCTAAAAAAAAGCTCACGCTTAAGATTATCTCTTAAACCTTGACTAAACCTACTCAAAATTAGGGCCTCATCCTCACAGACATGACATTTCATTCGAAATTCCTCAAATTTAGCAATATACTCGGTCACTAATCGATTCCCTTGTTTAAGGGCAGTCCACTGAGTAAAAATCTCAAAATTTAAGCACCTATCAAAAGTAAGAGCATCTACTTTATTGTTTTTAAAGCGACGTTCCTTATGACGTGGAAGAGAATGAGTATTGTGACGGTTATAACCTCGTTCTTGCTTACGAACCCAATCTCCATCCATATCGTGTCGAAAATAATTTTGATTACCTTGTCGACAAAGATGTTGTCTATTACAGGACAATTTAGAATTATCAACATTAGTCGAATGATTGATTTGCTTAAGAGTGGACAACCTATCAACTAAATCTCTCATCTCTTCATGAGTAGTAACCATCTCAATTTGGAAAGTTGCTAATTGAGATTGGAGCTGTTGTTGGTTAGTGGCAAGTTGTGCTAATTAACTGGTGATGGCATCAAATTGGGATGGGTCCATGGTCGGGTTATAGGAAATGACAAGATGACCACGACGTCACTTTATGCACTGTATTAGCAACTAAATGACGTGTAATGAAGAGATCAATGAACAATAAGTGCAAGCAACGACAAATAATAACCTGAGCATTTTTTCTATTTTAAAATTTTGGGATTGAATAAATCCAAATACGGCAAGATAATATTACTGATATATGTAAAATCGCAAAGCAGATGTCAAATACTAGTCAAAAATTCAATCACGTAAAATAAGTTGGAAAAATTGGAATGAACAAATGATTCGATTACGTGAAATTTAGTAAAATTATGGGAATTTGACAAATCAAAGGATTTATGGACGTGAATTGTAGGTAAAATTGGAATAATAGCAACACAATATTTTAAGTGATGCAATTTTAAGACGAATAGTAATATAAACCATAGATAAAGGAATAGTAGAGTCCATGTTGTCCGTCGAAGTAAATGAGCACTAAGTAATTAATCTCCCAAATGCAAATCAACAATAGCTCCCATTTTGTTCAATGAAGTAACTGCGTCAATCAGCAAATGAAAGAAAGGTGTGTACCTACAAAATGTTAGAATTTTTTTTTGTTTTGTTTTTGTCGCACTTTTTCTTTTCTTTTTTTTTTTGTCTTTTCCTTTTTCACATTTCTTTTTTTTTTCACTTTTTTTTTTTTCTAAACTAAAAGCAAATTACTAAAATATTGGGACCCAAAATTGGCAACTTAAGCAGGCACAAATTTATGAGCAAGGCCCAAATAAAAATTAAATATCAAGGCCCAAATTAACAATGAATTACCCATTAAAGAAGTCAAGAGACACATCCCATTTCACTTTCCCACAGAGGACTCGACGCAGGAGAGCCGACGGCGAGCACAGGAGTAGGTGAAATTTTCGAGTCACTGTCGGGCAGTGAGTTCGGGATCCGGTGAGTGTGGCTGTGGGTTGGTGGTTTTTTTTTCTCTCCGATTTCTTTGGTTTCCCTACCGATTTCTTCTCCTCTGTCTTCCTCTAATTTTTTTTTTTTGTTTGCACTCAGGACTTTGATGGGGCAGCCGGCGGTTCGGGTAGCGTTATGTTGGAGAAGGTCGTGGGTTTGCCGGTGGTATTGGGTTGTCGTCTAAAAGACGGGCGGGTTGGGCCGTGGCGGCGCGCGAGGAAGAGCGGGTGGTAGGTGCGGTTGTGATTGCAATTAGGGTTAGCAAGTGTTCTATGTATAAGGGTATTGTTTGGCGGTTATGAGATTTTGGTTAGGTGGTTTGGTGTTTTGCAGTTGGGCTGTGTTCGGGTTTGACGGGGGTGGAAGATGATTGTGTGTAGCAAGGTGAAAGGTGGTTGTTTAGCCGTGTTTGGGTACAGATTGATGAAGGAAAACCAGGTTTGGGCTCTGATACCAAATTTGATGCAGCGCCAATACAATTGAAGCCAATAAACAGAAACGAACAAAAGAAGCGAGAAGAAGAAGCCGAGAAGAGGGGAAAAAAGGGGAAAACCTGGCAACAGCCAATCTCAATTTTAATCAATCATCGTCTAACTCAAGTAACAATGAAAAAACCAATAAATAGTGAAAACCTAACGGGTTCGGGCCAACTCACTACTACAAGCCCAATAACAATAATAAATAGAAAACATAAATGATAAAGTCCAATAACGATAAAATAAATAAGGTCCAATAACAATAAAAATAGATCCTGATGGGTCCAATGATGTCGGCATCAGATCTAATTCCATAAAGTCTATGGTACCTTTTCCACATCCTGCTAGTAATAGAATAATAGCTTTTCTTTTGGGGAGCCAGAAACATAGATGATCAGTGTATTTATCATTTCCTTTCTGTCTCTAGGCTCATATCTTTAGATAAAAGTCAGCAGAGAATAGATCAAAAGCGAATTATTTGTCTGGGAAGAATAAAATACTTCATCAATTAACCAAAATGCACCAGATGCTAACTAGTTGTGGCTTCTATATTACACTTTTCACTTGCAAGACAGGTAAAGCATTAATGTGCAAAATGGAGGTATCTGTGAGTGAAGATCAGACTAGTCTCATTTAATGAAAAAATACTATGAATAGATATTTTCAAACTTGTACAAGTTTAGGCCATCATAACCATATAACTGCTTACAAGGAATCTCCAACTTAGTTATATCGCATCCATCAAGGATGCAACTATCAATTCCATGTGAACTCCAGCTAGATATAAGAATTAAGATTGCCGTGAAAGTCATAGAAAGAGCAATACCTTTATTTGATAGAAAAAAAGTGTTTTTGAGAGAAAGTACCTCATTAACTTCAAGTCCTTCTTGCTTGGCTATCTGCGATAACCTTTTCCCCATCTATAATTGGCATAATAGTTTTGTCAAAATGTTAATCAAGTCAATTGTACAAAGTAACAAGCAACAATTGCCATTTCATTTTGCTATTTTGTTACTATGTTCATCAAAAATAGATTCACACATAACAAATTTGGGAAGCTGGGAGAAGATTTTTAGAACAAGTTCGTATATTTTTTGTCGTGAACTAAAATTTTCAACTAAAATAGCATCTAAATCCTCCATAAAAATTTCCACTTTTAACCAGTTTGTTATATTGCCTCAGTAGGGTCAATCACAAGTTTATAACATAAGCAGATTATAGCTATACACAAACCAGAGCTCAGCGCCAAATAGAGACTAACTACTATGAATCACATTTTCCAGCCAATAATGACGATTGGAGGACTTATAGGATCAAAATGCATGGCCAGTTTTGTTGCATCCTCTCTTGCTAGAAAAAAAAATAAAAAAAAATTAAGGAACAATACTCTCTTAAAAACCGAATTATCACTGAAATCTGAAGCCCATAAGCACACTTCCATAATTATCTGAAGTTCTAATTGCGACTCTGTGGGTGCTATTGACACACGACATGTCTATAAGAATGGCCAAACTTCTGAGATAGTGAGATCAAGAAATTTACCTTCAGTTAAAATAGAATGCCTATAAACTATGCTAAAAGAGACAATTCGATATCTATTATACTCTCAACTTCATAATTTATTAAGTGAACTTTCTTAAAACAACATAAAAATGTACACACGTCCCTCGCAGGAAACTAACTTTAATGTCCGTGGAAAAAAATTTCTGGCCAAGCTTGTCAATACCCACATCTACCCCCATCAACTCCATCCATAAAACAGTCATACATCATGTTATGAACTACAAATCTGATCTATTGGAATTTAAAATGGATGCAAACATTCTTTTTACGTTTATTTAGCATGCAAATATAAGACAAAATAAATCAAAAGGACCTGCTGCTTTGTTGGTTTCCGGAAGTTTAGAAGTAGGCAGTAGTTCACGAGACTCTTTAGCTTCTGACTGTAGCGATCATTACATATACAGATTATAGGAATTTTGGAGATCTTAATGCTGGCAATAAGATCAGCCACTCCACCTCTATCTCCTGCAGACATACCATCAACCTCATCCATAATAAGAACCGTTTTGGGGCGTTGAGAGCTGCAAAAGTAATAAGCAATTAAGAATTCGTTCATGTAACTCTCCGAAGCAAGCATCATGAAAGAGTAAAGACTAACCGTTCCATGTTAAGACTCAGGGCTTCATTGCTAACAAGTTCTTTTATAGAGTTGGAAGTGCTTCCACCAATTCCCTTCTCAATTCTAGCATCAGCCTTTCCACGACTGTCACTAGCATTAACCTATGTAAAATGAATGTAGTTATTAATACTAAAGACAAAACCAAAAAAATTACATTACCGGATGAACTGATGATCTAAAAGATCTGAAAGAAATGGAAACAACTGGATGATCACTGAGCTTCACCTCAATCGTCCGGAAACCAAGCATCTGACTAACCAATTTAGCTGATGTAGTCTTCCCTATGCCAGGGTTACCACTAAGTAGTACAGCCTTTTTAGCACCTGAATCATTCTGTTTCTTCCCCTTTCCATTTTGACCAGTATTAAGGAATTTCTTATTCCAGTCTGACAGCCAATCATGAAGCTGCTTCACCTGCATTTAACCAGCTATTACTAGTAAAGCATTCTCAGATAAAGACATCTTTGCATAGAGGGATATCTTTAGAAATTAAAGCTAGGATGGCAGCACTCAACAAACATACCACTGACTGATTTCCAACAATATCAGTTGGAACCTTTGGTCTATGTTTTTCGGTCCATGGCAACCCAGACTGAGATGTAGGTTGATCTTTCCGCTTGGGCAAGGTGGCAGATGGAGGCAATCCTTTCACAACTACGCTTGCTGCAACATTTTGACCGACACATTCTAGAGAACAAGTTCCAACAATTATAAAACATATCCAGAGTGATAACGATAAATGAGAAGTAATAATGTGGTAACTTTCCATCCTGTTGGGAAAACCACATATTTACTATCAATTATAATATAGCTATGAGGAACAACAGTGAGGCTTTGCTAATTAACAAAAAAGGCAGAGAAGATATACATGCAATGAACAAGATCAACCTGACCACATGAGTCTTTATGGAGATATTGACGAAGATGCGGCAAAATTAAAAAAAAAAATCAGCATGAAAATGTTTATAGTTCATTTAAACTTGCAAAATCATATATGTGCAAATGAGTACTACTTTATGTGATGATGCCCACGTAGTCACAAACAATCAAATTGAGCACAACTCATATGGATTTAGGTTCACAATTTGTTTCTCCATATACATTGCCTTATCTTTTCATGGTGGGACTCAGTTGAAAACCATTTTTGAAACCATAAGAAATTAAAACTTCAACTTCCACCAAAAATGTATTTGATGCATCACTCCTGACAAGAGAATCATATAAATTAACCAAACAACAGCTAAAGCAACATTAGCAACAGAAAAAACATGCAAGTGTTTCAGCTCACATATCATCATGCTCCTGTAACATATAAGGTGAGACATCTAAACTATAAACAGCATTATCAATCCAAAAAAGTTGACAATTTCCTCTGATAAACTTTATTCAAATCAAAAGAAGGTAGAAGAAGAAGAAAATGGGTCCCAACAGAGCACACTTTCTACTGTAACACTATGAAGAAGAATAGCTATACGCCTATTTTGCACACTACTAGAAACATCAAAAGATGAAAAAATGGGTAGCAATCAGAAATTAAACTCGATGAATGAGCAAAACATAAAAAAGAAGATACTCTCTAATTAATTTAAAAGGAGAAAATTACGATAATCTTGATAAATGGAAACATGTTCCATTGCCTACCAGCTGATTTCTTCAACTAAAATCAAATTAAGCCCATATTTGGTGGGGATTAAAATTAGATTTTTAGTAAATTTTGATAAAAGTTATGAAATGTCATGTTGAAAAGCTGTGAGACCTATGAAATATGTGGTTAAAATGAATTGTTGACTTTGACCCTGTACCAAACAAAGGCTAAGAAAACATTGCAGCCTATATACCAGTTGAACATCAAACAACATATAGCTATAAACTCAACAGCCTACCAAAAAAACAGTAAATCCACCATATGCACTAATTGTGGCCATTGACGACAGCTATATCCTATCAGATAAGCGAGTCGAAGGTGAATACATTTAAATTATTCATTCTCCAAGTGGATGTGTTGTTAATAGGAATTAGGAAGAATAAAATGTTTGTCATCGTAGCAATACCAATAAGAACTACCAATCAAGCAACAGGAATGTTTAAAGATTTGACTCAGCCAACTATATCCTATCAGCTAAGTGAGTCGAATGTGAATAAATTTAATTATTCGATATCCAATTGGGATAGTTAGTTCATATGAACAATAAATTTTTTATCATCTTAGCAATACAAATAAGAACAACAATTCAAGTCAAGGAATGTGTGAAGATTTAATCCCGTAAAAAAAAAAGATCTTTATTTGATACGCAAGCAAAGGAGTTTTTGACAGAAAAATCAAACTAGAATAATTTTGTAGGAACTTTTGTAGATGAATTGCAAGTGATGTTGCTTCTTGAAGTTCCTTATCGATGCTTGGTTAAAAGAAAAGACCATCCCCCTTGGTCAGTTCAGATGCTTGGAAAGTTTTTCAAATTCAGTTGTATATAGATGGTATCGTTATTTGGTAAGGATAAAAGATCGCCCTCCTTAGTCAAGACATTACAGTCTACCTCGTGGGAGTCGAGTTCTCTCAATCGGGAAGAAATGATGGAGAATTAGAAAGGCTATTATAAAATTAGTTTTCAATTTTAATGCGTATTTTAGGAAACGTTATTAGTGTTTGATTTATTACCTTTCATAATATTTTCTTACTTAGAATAGGGTCCTGAAAATCCTAAAGGGTTCTATGCAAGTAATTGCTAGGACCTTTGATAATAAAATAAATCAATATTCTTCCCCTATTTCTATCTATTCTCTCCCTCTTCTCCTCTCTTTTCCCCCCTCCTTTCTCTTCCTCTCTCCCTTTCCCCTTCTCCTACAATTCTCCTATTGTATACTGTGTCAATAATATTTTACAGTTTTAACAGTCAATCAGAAACACACTTTCAAAGCTTACACCAGGCATCTATCCAAATGGCAAAAGCTACTGTCGAACAGAGTATCAATTTGCCCATCCAAATTACCATGTCAGTACAACAAACCCTCACAACAGCAGCATTATAAAAACATCGCATGCAAAAAAAAAAAAATAGTGGTTAATGGAACGCATACTCTTTGTTTCTGGCTTTTGAGGACTCTTCTTTGGAGGAGATGGAGCAACCTTATCCAGTGGCTTCTTTGATTCTTGTATGCTTATTTTCGATTTATTTGATGCGCGAATCATATCAAATAAACCGTCCTCCGTAAGAAATTTAGTGCTATAAAAAGCAATCCAGGTGAAAATATCAATAAAGATATGAGAATTAGGGAAACAAATGAAATAATGCTAACATAAAATACCACAAGTCAAATAAAAACATAAAAACAAACCCAAGTTCTTTAGCCTTGGCAGATTTCCGTCCACCAATATCTTCATCACACAGGAGAAAATTCTGCAAGAAACTACATCAGTAATATGCTAGCAGAATAAGGCAAAGCCTAAGAATGAAGAATGGTATGCAAATCAAAATAATCACCGTCTTTTTGCTGATAGATCCCGTAACACGACCACCATAGCGTTTAATCAAGTCCTCAGCTTCTTCTCTTTCCAAACTGGAAGAACGTAACAAGGTTAAAAGGTAAATTAAACCGAATATGAGAAACATCTAAGCACCATGCATGAAAAATATCAAGAAAATAATAATTCCAAATTGTGCTTCCAAAACGAAGCAACACAAGCCATAACATTATAGTAGATTATTCAAATATAGACAAGCCCAAGTATAAGTATGTATTTATGCATTTGTGCATACATACACCTACCTATATATAGTTTGAAGGCGTTCTTGTGTGCATGCATATATTGATCGTACATGCACTGTATTTACAAACTCTTTAATATTCAAAGGATTACCTGTCAAGTGTTCCACTAATCACAAAAGTCAAACCAGCTAAACAGTCAGAAGCACCTTCAGGGACTTCCTGACATGCAAGAAGAACAGTCGATATCAACACGTGTCACTTTACACATATAATCCAGATTTCAGAATGTTATACCTTTTCTCCTTTGTGAGGAGGATCTTTCCTTTCTCCAAAATTCATAAATCCGCCCCGTCCTCCACCGCCTCGGCCTCTTCCACCTGCTGGGGTGCCTCTTCCACCACGGCCACGTCCACCAGATTTGGTAGATTTAGTATCATTATCATCATCATCCTCTTTATCACTTCCATCAACATCCATGTCTGTAGTAGTAGTTAAAGTGGTTGAAGCATTTTTCCCTCCACGCCCCCTACCAGCAGGTTTGAGATTAGATTTTGCTTTTCCAGCGTCATCTTCGTCACTTTCATCAGTAAGCTTTTGAGCAACTCCCTTACCCACCCCAATGTTCAATTTCTTGCTCCGGGTGGCATCAATTGATACCCTCCTAGAAGGCGTGACAAAGTCTTCATCATCGTCGTCATCCTCAACTTTGTGAACTTTTTTCCCAGGTGGGGGTTTGACATCACTGTCTGACTCCCCACTACCCCTTTGGGCCTTTCTTTTTGTTGAAACCTCCTCAACTTCCATCTCATCTTTCACATTTTGTTTATCTTTAGAAAAATATTTGCTGGTTTTCTTTCTGCCAGAACTTTCTTGGGATTCTTGTACCTGGGAACCAAAATAAACATAAAATGCCAGTCTAATTTTTCTGTTTCTAATTGCTGATAAAAAAACGCGGAGAAATCTAAAACAAAAGATCAAAACAAAGAAAGAGATGAATGTTGGTTCGACTTTGCCAATTCTGTGTTTACATTTAGTTGCCTATATCACCACATTTCACATCTGCTAGTGTCTATTAAATCGCTGTTATATTTCTGTCTGTTTTTCTTTATCTTTCCCATCTGCATCCTAAGCAACAAGTTGAACAGCACTTTATACTGAAATATAAAATATCAATTAATTTTCAAAAACAAGATAAAATGCTTTACAAATCTACAGTTGGAAATCATTCTAGTTACTAAGATTACTAATTTATTTTTCTTCAACAAAATTGAATCCTCTTGGACTTTCTATTCGTGATAAAAGTAAGCTTCTATAACCAAAAAAAGTCACATTTAAAAGAAACAAACCGATTTTTCAGGCCGAGGAATGACAACAGGCTTCTCAACTCCAGAGGGCTTCGCAGTCTTTGATGCATTCCCATTCCCAGTGCCCTTATCATGTTGCTTCATGAACCATTTTCTTATGTCTGACTGCAATTCAATGTCAAATCCCAATAAACAGCCTTCTCAAAATTCCATCAAAAGTTAACATAGATGACAAATCATAAACAATACTAACACAGAAATGGCTTAGAAGGATAACTAAGAAACTACAACCACGGAATAGCGAGTTTTTATGTGTTTTAATGTATCAAAATACTACAATTCCTAACTCACCATTATTTGGCCGCTGGCTTCGAGCTATGAATACTAGAATTTAGAATATCATCTGAAAAAGAAAAAGAAAAAGAAAAATCATTATTTACATTTCTAGATAAATAATCAGGAAAGAATTAGCTTATGACAAATAAACCAAAACAGGAAATTAAAAAAACTCAAATTAGAAACAAAAGTCCTAAGGAGGGTTAAGGTTTATGTTTTGGGGTTTTTTTAAAACTGGGGTTGTTGAACAGTATGTCCTTAGACGTTAAAGTCTCAGTTTTCAATTGGCAGTGGCAGGGTTTTCCGGGGTCTCTGTTCTTCAAACCCGACCCGGCTCAGTCCATGTCACAAAGGGCATGCATGT
>CAIGRH010204774.1:0-11899 GCA_903798295.1 Fraxinus nigra | reverse complement strand
TTTTTTTTTTTTTTTGAAATTGAATGATTTAAAGTAAGTTTTTGAGATTTTCAAAAATCTCATCGTAAGAGGTATATAATTCATCATACGAACAATTTTTATTTGAATTTACTTCATTTTCAATAGCCATGAAGCACACATTAGCAATTTTATCTTGAATTTCATCTTTTTCATGGTCATCATTGTCACTTTCATCCTATATTGCTTGGAGTGCTTTCTTTTTTACGAATCTACTTTTTTCTTCACCATTTTTTTGGAATCGATGATTGTTGCAAAAATTTTCATTTCTTAACAAGAAGAACTAGATCATCAAATTCTTCATCATTCAAGTTTCCGCTTGAAGTTCCTTCATCAATTACAAATTTTAAAGTAATTTCGCATATTTCCTCTTCTTTACTTTTCATTGTTTGCTCCTTTGTCTCGGTGTGATTTAACTCATATATCATCAATGTTTTATACATCTCTTCTAATGGATATGTGACGTAGCGGAAGATTATAGGAATGATGAACAACCTCAAAAATATGAGAAAAACTCACGAGAAATTTTATTCAATTCAAAAATGTGACCTCAAAGGGCTTACAATGCTTTAAATAGTCAAACCCTAGTAAAATTCGAAAAATTAATAATAAAAAATAAAAAAAATGATTTTTTTCCATAAATGGAAAAATTCGAGATAACAACTTAAATGAAAACTCCTAAAATTCAGGATCGTCATCCAACAAACGGAATCCGAATCTAAATTTTATTGAATGAGATATTACCAAAATAAAAATTATAATAAATGGCAAAAACGCTTAATCGAGGGCCTAAACGATGGAATCTGCCCGAAATCCGATGTTCGTCATGGCCAAAGGCGATGAGCTGTGATCCTTGGCCCGTTTCCAACCAAATTAAACTAGAAATTCGCCAAAAAGGGACAAACCCAAAGTTATCAAAAAATCATTATTTTGCCTTTCGATCCCACTTCATCATAAATTCTAACTCCTTATGAACTTCATCAATATGTATTGATATTGTTGGTATTTTCTATCAACATTCTCAACGAGCTCCAATTCTCCGAGAAAGATCTAAGCATTTTACTCTCAAGTTCACCGCTAGTAAAACTTCTATTAAATCCTTTAAGATCATCAACAATATCGATAAAACGAGCAATCATATCAACAATCGTTTCATTTTGCTTCATCAAGAAATTTTAAAAATCTATAATTAAGAGATTTATCTTAATTTCTTTNCCTTTCGATCCCACTTCATCATAAATTCTAACTCCTTATGAACTTCATCAATATGTATTGATATTGTTGGTGTTTTCTATCAACATTCTCAACGAGCTCCAATTCTCCGAGAAAGATCTAAGCATTTTACTCTCAAGTTCACCGCTAGTAAAACTTCTATTAAATCCTTTAAGATCATCAACAATATCGATAAAACGAGCAATCATATCAACAATCGTTTCATTTTGCTTCATCAAGAAATTTTAAAAATCTATAATTAAGAGATTTATCTTAATTTCTTTCACTTTGCTAATACCAACATGAATGACTTATAATGCATGCTAAATATCATATGCGGAATCACATGTACTAATACGATTAAATTCATTTTTATTTACAACACAAAAAATAGATTTTTGATTATAGAATTTAAAGACAACTTTTTTATATCCTCTTCATTTTATTCTTCTCTAGGTTTAGAAATTATTTGATCTAGTTTACCATCATTTTTAATAATCTTTTTAGGCGCATAAAGACCAAATTCAACGACTTTTCAAATATTATAACTATAGATTGAACATAAATCATCATCCTAACTTTTCCATAATTATAATGGTGACATCAAAAAAGGGAGGGCCATTTGTAGAATGTGCCTCAATGTTTTGAATATTGTGGTTAGACATTACTCAATATTGTAAAATATTTAAAAATGAGCACCTTCACCTTATACCAATTAATAGCGCAAGAATAACTAACTAAGAGGGAGTGAATTGGTTTTTAAAACTTTTTCGAATAATTAATCTAAATTCATGCAAGTAAAGATTAAATAGATTAATTCAAATAATAAGTACAAATATGAAAGTGATAAATGAAAGGAAAGAGATGATGCAAACGATATAATTGTAGAGGTTCGATCCAAATCAATTATTTACGTGCCCTGTTACCAAATTCCCCTACCTTATCACTATATTGATTGACTTATAGTGTAATCTAACCATTTACAATGCTTTCGATAATTACAAACAAGGAGCATCGATCTTTATACAATATTGAGTTTTACGGAACCTCAATATGACCCACACGATGACTTACAACAATGAATACTGATCCTTATACAATATTGAGCTTTACGAGACTTCAATATAACCCATATGGTGACTTAAAATAAGGAGTATCAATCCTTATACTATTGAGCTTTCACAGAACCTCAATACGATCAATAAGTTTAGAGTAAATGATTTTACAATAAAAACTCTCTTTTAATAAATGATACAAATAAATTAAGTACTAAGAGAGGGTAACACTTCAATGAATAACAATCAATGATAGCTCAAGTGTTAGATAAAAAACTTTGATGTATATGATAATTAGAAGAAGAAATAAATTCAATGTTAGTTCAAAAAGCTTCTCAAAATATATATCTATTTTGATGAATGATTGTAATAAATTAAGTACCAAGGAAGAGATGAGATATTTTAATGAATATGATAATTTTACAATTTTGATTCAATCTATCAAAGTTTTCAATGTGAAGAAGTAGAATAAATAAATGCAATGTAAGTTCCAACATCCTTTTCAAAATATATCTCTTTTATGAGTAATAGAAATAAGTTAAGTACAAAAAGAGGGATGAAAAACTTTGATGAAGGTGATCATTAAAGAGTTTGAATCAATAAAGAAAGTTATATGAAGAAATAAATGAAAGGAATACAAATGTAAGTTTAAAGAAATCTCTCAAAATATATCTAGATTTAATACTCTTGAAAGTCTATTGGAAGAATGAAAAGAGTGATGAGAGTTTAAAATATCAAAAAATCTTTAAGTCCAGATGACTTGTCCGGTTGTTCGCATCTTGTGTGGATGACCAATATAACCGTTTATATAGTAAATATCCGATGTCAGAATAGTCGAATTTTGGACCGTTGGAAACTTTCGATCGACTGTCTCTTTCAGCCAATCAATCGCCCGATATTTTGGTCTTCTTATGACTTGACCTCGTCGGAGTTTTGAAAGGTATAGACTTTTAAAAAGTATTTTTAACTAACTTTTCAAGATAAAAGATATTCTTCAAGTTCAAATATCATTTTAAAAGTCATTTTTATATATGATCAAAACATTGTATTAGAATAACTTTTAATGTACAAAATTGTTTTTTATGGATAGAAGAATTTTGAGTTTAAAATATTCATCGTTAAATATCAAAGTATTAATACCATTACATTTGATGTAAGAAAGCCTTGTATTTGATGTTTCTTTGAAGCTTAGCTCTTAATCTCTCGCTTTGATCTTTCTTTGATGTTCAGCTTTTAAACTCTTGACCTTGATTTTTCTTTGACATTTATATTTTAAGCTCTTGTCTTGAATGCTTGGATGACTTCAATCTTGACCTTCTTCGTGAGTTCAATTTGTGATAGTCTTGATTTTGTTCTTTTGACGACGATCGATCAATTTATTATTGGATGTTTTGAAGACTATAATCACTTTAAATTCAATTGTTAGTAAACAAGATTAACTAGTTCGTTATAATCAAAACTTCAAGGTTAAATAAACCATAAGTCAACACCTTTATCCGTCTATAGGAAATTAGGACTTGGAGAAGTTAAAACAATAAATATTTCACTATAGCTAGCTGTAAGAAGCACCAAATATCTGAGAGGTAGGGTTGAGGATGTACTCATCAAAGTTGGAAAGTTGATATTCTCGGTTGACTTCCTTATTCTTGACATTTTTTTTGGCAGAACCTCTAATATTTTATTGATACGTCCCCACTTGTGGCAGAGGAATACCGTGGTTACAACTGAAATGAAAGAAAGCCAAAAATGGGGAAGTATTACTTCTCTTACATTAGAAATAAAGTAAAGCAGTAAAAAAAGAAGTTCTACTTTCCTTACAATAGAACCTCATTACTACTATGGAAAACGAAAACAAGGCAAGTTACAATTATCCAAGTGAACGCAGCCAGTAGTATAAACAGGGAAACTGGAGATTGATTCTAAGAAGTCTGAATTACCTTTAGCTCCAAATCGCGCTAATGAATCTGCCGCCTAGTTAGCTTCTCGATAAATATGTGATACACCAATAGACATAACATGAGCAAGATCCAATATATCCTCCCAAATAAGATGAATAGACCAAGGTATGTGACCTTTATGATAAAACCAATGAACCACCACATTAGAGTCTGTTTTTATTGCAATGATATCTATGCCAAGGACATAGCAAATTTGAAGTCCTATTCTCAAAGATGATGCCTCAGCTAAAGTGTTAGTTCCAACCCCAAGAAAATGATAGAACCCAAAAATGACCTTCCCTTTCCAATCCCAAAGCAATCCACCACAACCACCCGGGCCTGGATTTCCGACACTTGCACCATCAATATTAAGTTTATAGCAACCATGTTGATGAGGGTATCATTTAACCAGGAATGGAGTTTTTACTCGTATTGGAATCTTAGGGATGTGTAATATCTGCGAGAAATAGGAGGAAAGAGACATTATTTTGGGTTTAAGAATCCCATTCAATTCGTGGATCCTACGTTTAACTTTGACACAAATTTTGTGCAAGTTAACTACTTCATCCTTAAATCTTGTAGAATTTCTGGCTAACCATAGCTCCCATGAAAGAAGCGGTGGGATAAGGAGAGCAACAAGATATTCTTGTGTTGACCCGCCAAAATGAGTATTCCAAAGTAACATAATAGACCGCCATAAAATATTAGTAGGCACGGAAACCCCAAATAAATTTCCAAAATATTTACATGCTTGAAGAGCAATAGAACTAGTAGCAAAAATATGGTCTATCATTTCTTCATGTCCATGAGAACAACATTGACATTTGGAGACAAGAGGAACCCCACAACGCCTGACCACATCATCCACTGGAACCACATTGTTCCTAAAGGCGCCAACAAAAAATAGAAATTTTTGGTGGCATGGTTGGGTTCCAAATGATCCTATACGGAAGAGTGGAAGTTCTAGTAGTTCTGATAAGAGATCAAGCTAAGCTTGTAGAGAATAAACCATTGTTGCAAGGGGACCAAATTAATTCATCAGCACCTATGCAGAGTTGTACATGTGAACGTTGAATTTCCTCCACTAAAGCCGAACCACCCAAAGAAAAAAGTTTATCTAAGTTCCATTTGCCATTTAAAACAACGTCATGAAGTTTTAAATTAGGAAAGATGATATTCCAACCAAGTGCAGATAAACTACCCGAACCCCTTCAATTGTCGTACCAAAATAGAACACGGCCATCTCTGATTAGCCATCTGCTATGATCTAAAATGAATGGAAAGTGATGTGAGAGTTGTTTCCATATTGATGAATCTTTAATACTAACAGGAATCTTGGCTATGTCTAGGTTTTGATTGAGATATTTTTTTCGCAAGAAATCAACCCAGGTGGAATATGAAAAAACTATCCTCCAAGCCATTTTACATTGAAGCGACTTGATCACATCAAAGAGACTGCGGATACCTAAACCCCATTCCTTTTGCGGATAACAGATGCTGTTCCAAGAAATCCAATGACGTTTAAAACCATCTTCTGACTCTCCCCAAAAAAAGTTGGCAAAAAGAGCGTGAATCTCTTTAACAACTTTTATGGGAGGGGGGTGATCACAGAAAAAAAATAGATAGGTGTGGAACTTAATACTGATTTTATCAATGTAAGCTTACCACCCATGGAAAAGAGCTTTCCTTTCCAACCATCTAATTTTTTCCTGATCTTATCAAGCACCAGGGTGAACATAAAAGAGACGAGTTTACCGTAATAGGGGGGGCTCCAAGATAATTAAAAGAGATGGAGTTTTCTTTGAATCCTGTAGTGGTAGCAATGATACGCTTTCTAGATGCTGCTACCCGCTTGTGGACTATAAAAGAACTCTTACCCACATTAATTAACTGCCCAGATATAGTTTCATAAAGCTAGAGAAATCTCATTAAATTATTAAGGCTACGTCGAGTGCCATTAGTAAACACCAAGAAATCATCAGCATAGAGGAGATGAGAAACATGGGAACATGTAGTAGGAAGATGATAAGGAGCAGTATTACCATCTTCCAGAAGTTTTGTTAGACCCCTACTGAGAGGTTCTTCGCTAAGAATTAATAGCAATGGAGATAATGGATCACCTTGCCTAAGACCACGAGAAGGAGCGAAAAAACCATCTGTGTAAGTCTGGCCTCGCCAACAATTAAAAGAAGGTTCAGATGATTGTGTAAGGAACATGCCACTTGAGATAAAATTCCATAAATGGGTGCTTTATTAACAAAGATTTACAATGAGCGAAGGGTGAAATGCCTCCAAGGGGCGCAAGCACACAGAACAATTGAAAATTAAATTCGATAAGAGTAAAGAAAATAAAAATTGCATATTCTCTGTTTAAGAGTATTTGATTTGGGGTCTTTTCTTCTATGTCTTTTCTTCTCTTTCATACTCATCTAATAGTTATTATTGTGGAACCGTCTGAAACTGCTGGTCGTCCTATAACTATCCATGTTCTTCATCATGGCTAACTCGTTATGGAACTGTCGTCTTAATTGTTGTCATGAATTGTACCATTTTAACTGCTCATAACTGGGATTCTGGATCTTAGGGAAGAATCATAATTATTACCTTGTTTGGTGGCGACCTTAAACATTCCAATAAGTTAAACATCACGCCATTAAATCAGAGAACACGCTACTTCTTCGCATTATACCTACGGTGTGCTTATACAAGCGACTGTTCATCTTCTCATTTTTCCATTTTGTCACATCCCAATACCCTTGAGAAGATCGCAACTTGTGATACATGGCGACCTCAGAGAAGTCCTTCAGTTTCGACGAATATCAAGAGCTTCTCACAAAATTGTGTGTATCTTCGATTCCCTTTTCATCAACCAACCCTAATACCAACGAATTTTTCCTGGGCCCGTCATTTAATGATGTTGATTCGGTGGGGCAAGCTGCGTTGGGCCAATTGTTTCCTTGCACTCAAGATCCCTATTTTTTTAATCTTTTTCCCTTAATGCCAATCCGAGAGAAAAGTATTCATACTTGGCCCAAATCTAATGCTACTTTTCGTTTTTGGCATGCACGTATGATAAAACATGGTCTCACCAAAGCAATTTTTGAATACATTAAGATTTCAGATTTACTGGAAATCACTCTCCATCTCTTAACTTATGACTCCGTGATTTTACATATTGCTTTGAGTTTCTGATCTTTTGAGTACAATACTTTTATCTTCCTTCTTGGTCCAATGTCTGTTACTCTAAGGGATGTTGGTACTTTAGTTAACCTTCCACCCTTAGGCGACACCATCTCTCCTACCATTTTGGTCACTGACGCTGCCCCGAAATTTGACAAGAAACTTACTGACTCCTATTCGAGCATGTAAGAAATTTATAAGAACACTACCACTGAACCCACTCATGCTGAGAGTGTGGACTTCCTTCAGGTTTGGCTTTGTAAATATGTCCTTTGCGTGCCCAGCATGAAACCTTCCATGTCTTATTTTCCCATATCGCGTAAGCTAGCATGTGGCAAGCCCTTGAACCTTTGCTCATTGTTCCTAGCTGCCTTTTATAGAGGCATGACTTCACTTCAATCCCAACTGCGAAATGGTTCATCTCCTACTGGCAGCGGGCCTCTTTGGCTTGTTCAATTGTGGTTGATAGCCTATTTTCCATAGTTTGGTACTCCTCCAATTCCACCTTGATCAGTTAGCTGCTATGGGCTATTTAGTAACCAATCAAGCCCTACGAAGATGTCCAGTAGGGAGGTCTTCACGTTCTTTTACACCCTAAATTCCACTCCTTCATTCTTTCCTTTCTCTGCCCATCAGATTCCAATTTACATACAGCATCCTTCCACTATAAATGATGCAAGTGCAGTTTTACCCGTGTGGGTCCAATTTTTTGATTGGGAAGGAACTATTTCATGATATTTTGACTGGCACAAATGCTAAGGCTGGGGGTTGAGATATATGATCTCCAATTCTTTGCCCGTCAACTGGATTTTGGCCAGACTTGGCGTGTTCCTCCATGCTTTTCCAAAAACTTGACAGACTGTTTCCATATCAAAACCAAGACAATGCTCAGGCCATTGATGCCCGCAACATTCTTTTAACTCAGGGCTTCTCTATGGCTCCTTTCAACCCCACCTCTATCGTTCATCCAATTTTCAATCGACTCTGGCCAGCAGTGAAACGCAGGTTGTTTACAACTGACGCTAACCGCACTTTCCACTTCCTGGAAAGTCCAAGGGATTCCTCTATTTCTCCCATTCTTGATATCCCTCCAACTTCCAAAAGTTTTTCTCTTTTTCAAGGTTCCCTCGTGCTCGCGTCAGACGCTCTGTGACCAATCTTGCTCCATATGGTTCTTCCTCTGTTCCTACTATCCCAACTAAAGGTACTTCCAGTCACAAACGGCCAGCTACAATTTCGCCTAGTTTGCCTGATGATGATGATGATGATGTTTCTCTCATTATCAAGAGAAATGTATTTGACGTTATTTCTTCATGTAGACCCTGTTTACTTGTGAAAGATCCTTCGTAAGTTAATGTGTTGCTTGGACTTCTTAGAAGGGTTCTGCTTCTCCTTTGAAGGCTCTGCCTTCACCAGACTTTGTTCCACCATCTTCCACTAAGGTTTTTTCGTCCAAGTCAGTGGAAAATGGGACTTTGCTGCAAGCCAAGCTGGAGAACTTCTACCTTCCCAGGGTGATGACTCCCCACACATTGAATTAGAATGTATTACAGACATTTCCCTTGTTTGCATTGTTGGATTGTAGCTCTTTAATTATATTTGTTTGATCCTTGTAAAAATTTCTATGGATGCGCCCGTTGCAGAAGGGTCTGTTGTTTCGGATAAAAGAAAGTCTCCACAAGTGACTGGATCATCTGGTGATGTGTCCCAAGTCTCCCAAGCTGCTGATGCGGTATCTTATACTTCGCCTTTCATTTTCACTTTGTTTGCTAAAACAAAGATGCTAACTTGTTCACATTTTCCTTGCAGGAGTTTGATGCCATTTTATGCTCCATCCAAGACTTGCTCACCTATTGGGAACAAGCAAAGGCGATCTTTGCGTCTGACTCTTCTTCAGTTGGTCATCCTTCTACTTCATCTTCCTAAGAATAGACTATGAATGTCCTCAAACAATCATTGATTGAATATGTTGCTTTCATGGACATGGATGTCCACCAAGCCAACACTTCTGGCCAGAAGGAAAAATTTGAGCAGTTGAGTGCACAGATGGTTCAAGCACTTGAACTTCATTCACTCAATATTTCAATTGATTTCAAGTTGTCATTGAAGATTATTCACTCAGAAATCCGCTCCCTAATGGCAAAAAATGTTGAGTTGAAAACCCAACAAGCTCAGTACCTTCGTGTCTCAAATGAGAAGGAGTCTTTGTTCTAAAAGCTTGAGAAGGCCAATGTTCATTTAAATGACATTTCTTCTGAGGTTATGGTTGAAGATTCCTTGATGATGAAGCTTGTCACAGAGATGAGGGAGCTTCAAGCAAAAATGGATTACTGCAGGGCGAGATTGGCTGCTAAGAAGCATGCTATTGCTCGAGAAGTTGAGTGATACAGGCCCTTGGCTGAGCATTACATGGAGCTGAAGATTAATGAAAATTTTGTGCTTGAGTTATCTAAGGCTTTTGATGCGCAAGGCGATGAGTGGGGGAGGCTTAGAGAAAGGATACGCTCTATGTGAGGCAAGTTGTAATTGAGACGCATTAATATTGACATTCTTTTGTAGGACGCTTTCGTTCTTTTATTTTTGTAATTGTGGCTGGTAGCCATTGTTAACTTGTAATGGCATATGATTTTGTCAATAGAATAGCCCTTCCTTTTGCATAGATTTTTGATCGACGTATGCTGTAATTATCAATATTCCCCAAACTTAATTACTAACCTCGTACCCTGTTTTTGTACATTTCTTTTAGTGCTCTTTCACGTAGAATAAGACTCTTGACTTTCTGGCATCTCTTTAGGATTCGAGTCTTCAACCCCAGTTACTACACATCTGGCTATTCGTATTCCATCCTTTTGCCTTCAAACTCTATAAATAGGCGTGTTTGTTGCATATTCACCATCACTTTTTGATATCATCTTCTATATCCAAGAAATCCTTTGTTCCTTTTTGAAATGACTCTTTCTTTTCCTGAGTTTGCTATCTGTTGTTGATATGCCCTTTGGTATGGGAGGTAAGGAAATGGTCTTTGGCCAATAAAGGTCTTTTCAGCGCCTTTGCTAAGAGTGCTTTTCTCAGCAGCAAAGGTCTTTCTTGCCCATTACTGCAGCGATGTACTTAGGAAAGCGCTGAAGGCCAATTGCTTGTTGAAAGTGCTTCTCAGTCTCTCTGCATATCATTGCAGCGATGCATTTAGGAAGGTGATAAAGGTACTGAAGGTCGATTTTCTCTTTTTTGTTGTAGTTGATAGGGAAAACTTATAGCCTTCTTTAGATTGCGGCTAATTGTATTTTGGCCTAATTTTGTTCCTTTGGATTTGTAAGAAACATCTGATAATGAAATATTTTATTCGAACGTATTTCGTTCTTTGTTTATATGAACGTGATCGCCCCATTTACTTTATTTTCACAACATGTTGTATGCCTATATTTGTTCATTCTCCCATATGGAAGGAACATACTTTTTTAAATACTTACCATTGATGAATCTTACATGTGTTGTGCCATCTAAGTCCTCCAAATGATAAGCTCCATTAGCCAATACGCCTTTTACTCTATAGGGTCCTTCCCAGTCGGGCGACCACTTGCCATACTTTGGATCTTTATTATCCAAAGGGAGTATTGTTTTTCACACCAAATCGTTTAAACTAAAGGACTTGGCTACGACTTTTTTGTTATAAAATTTAGCCACCTTTTGTTTTTGAACATGCAGTCTATCTAGGACATCCAATCATAATTCGTCCAATTCTAAAAAACTTTGGTATAATGATTCTGCATAATCACTGTCACTTAGATTATTTTGCAGTTTACTCTAATCGACTGCATATTGATTTCCATGGGCAACATGCTTCTTGTCTATAAGTAAGCTGGAAAGGGGTTACTTTGGTACTTGAGCGTGGTGATGTCCTATAAGCCCACAAAGCTTTATTTAAACATTCATGCCAATTTCTGGTATTTCCATCTATCATTTTCCTTATGATATTTTTCAGAATCTTATTAGAAGATTCCGCTTGCCCATTAGATTGAGCGTAATAAGGCGTGGAATTCACTAGCCGAATTCCAAACTCGCTCAAAAATTCCTTCACTTGATCTCCATTTAAAGAAGTTCTGTGGTCCATCATTAACGTTTGTGGTATTCCAAACCTATAGATGATATGATCACGAATAAAGTCTATAATGCTTTTTTGAGATATTCCCCTAAGGGTATAGCTTCTACCCATTTAGTGAAGAAGTTTGTTACAACTATTATGAATGTATGTTGCTTGGACAATGGGGGATAAATCTTCCCTATCAAATCTATCGTCCAGCCTTTAAATGACCAATGTTTGACAATAGGTATCATTTCTCTTGCTAACGCTATTTATATTGAGCCATGCTTTTGGCAAGCTAAACAGCTCTTCGCATATTGAACGCATGATTCTCCCATCTTGGGCCAAAAGTATCCACTCCTAATAATCAACTACCTCATCATTTGGCCAGCCTGATGGACTCCACATATCCCTTC
>CAIGRH010204761.1:0-14334 GCA_903798295.1 Fraxinus nigra | reverse complement strand
CATTAATTATTTAATTAATCAAAAAATTACATATTTATTAATAACAAATTAATTCTTAAACAAAACTATTAAATATAAATTAAGCAAACGTGCATTGCACGTTGCTTGCACCTAGTATATATATATATATACTAAGTCTATGTTTAGGGTTTAAGAGATTGATTATTATTCCTTTATGGCATAAGAGAAATAGATGAGTAAACTGTTCGTGGTGATGACATTTCAATCTCATTGTGTGGATTCCTGTTAAAGGCTAGACATCTATTTTATTGTACGATATCATATTAGATCAGATTCAACTTCGTCATAACTTATAAAAATCGACAAAGGTATACTTTGTATAACAAATTCTATCTGAATTAATACAAAGATATATCACGCGGCTTTATAGTATTGAAATATGTTTAAATTCCTATGTACACATTTAATAGACTTGCTCCTACAAGATTTGAGGTGCAAGTGACAATGAAAGGAATTGTTGGGGTTAAGATTACCTCCTAAAATTCGTATTTTCTTATGGTGCTTATGATAATGCTTTGCCCATTAATATAAATCTTATTCGTCAAAAGGTTTTTATTTTTCTTCACTTGTTCAACGAGTAAGGCTGCATGGCAGGAGTGAGATTCTAAGATGAGGTGAAACAAGAGGTGGTCGCCACCCTTGACGACACAATTTTGGGAACTTATCATTGCCTTAGAAGGTCTTATGCTAACACTATAGGGGTTCTTAGGAAAGGAAAACTAGATTGGCCAGTCATGGAAGAAAGGATGAGAGATGCACAAGCACAGCCTGTGGCCGACATGTAAAGCTTCAGTGCGAATAAAGTGCTACTGCATCTACTAATGTTAAATCTAGTGGCAGTGGGGAGCGAGGGTGGAGGAAGCCAAGTTAAAGAACATACATTTGTTATGAAATAAAAGGGATACCTATTNGCAGGAGTGAGATTCTAAGATGAGGTGAAACAAGAGGTGGTCGCCACCCTTGACGACACAATTTTGGGAACTTATCATTGCCTTAGAAGGTCTTATGCTAACACTATAGGGGTTCTTAGGAAAGGAAAACTAGATTGGCCAGTCATGGAAGAAAGGATGAGAGATGCACAAGCACAGCCTGTGGCCGACATGTAAAGCTTCAGTGCGAATAAAGTGCTACTGCATCTACTAATGTTAAATCTAGTGGCAGTGGGGAGCGAGGGTGGAGGAAGCCAAGTTAAAGAACATACATTTGTTATGAAATAAAAGGGATACCTATTTGCTTTGATATCACTTGTTCAATTCAAAAAACGAGAATAATATGGCAATGGAAAGTAAACAATCACAAAAACAAGATTTACGTGAAAAACCATGGGCAAGGAAGAAGAACTCAATATATGATGAAAAAACACAATGATTTTGTGTTTTCAATTTGTTCTCTACCATAATGAAAAGCTAACTATGTATAGAGTACATATCAAATCCTAATTATTGTGTTTTAGATGAAAAGAATATCTTACAATTGGTCAAATCGCAAAACAGGTCATGCGTGCAGCGAGTGGTACGTGACGCTCAAGTGCCAAAGCTTGTTGATAGCAAGTGGAAGGCATCGCTCAGTCATAGCGTTCAAGCACTGAATCTCTGTTCCAAGTTAGTTTTTACACCCCGAATGTCGACTTAGGCGCCCAAATAGTGGCACTTTGGCTCCTGGTCTCTGTCCAAAACTCCTTTGATCCATATTTTGACATTTTCAAGACCTCTTTCAACCAGTCCATCAATAGTAGATGAATTTGCTAAATATTGAAGGCTTTCGCTCAGTTATCTAATATTCCTGCATAAAAAATTATTGGTTGAGCTTTTATTAATTCATTGCTAAATATTAAGTGTTGCACCTTTATACATGAATACAAACATCTTTATCTAATATTTTCGGTTGAAGTTCTTTGTCTTGAATGCTTGGCTTCCCTCTCGATTTTTGTTGATCATCATATTCGACTTTTTTAATAGTGACATTTTTGTCCTCAATCAATCAACTTTACAACAATAGTTTTGAAAACTTAAATTCAATTGTTAGAAATAAAAATTAAGTTGTTTATTATTATCAAAACATTAAGGATGAAATCAATCTTAGGTCGACAAATACATCGTTGCTTTAAGTTAATATACTAGTCAAACTCTTTACCATGCAAAGTTGCTTCAATATCAACCACAACAAAGCAACACTTTTCTCTTTAAGAACATCCTGAAAAATCTGATTTGAAAGAACAAGATGAATTTGGGATAGGGCATTTCGATCCCTATGCTGCTTTTCCTCCAATGTTCAAGTTGAGGACATCTTGTCAAGTTTCAACAAAACATCATTCAAATCCATGTGAACAAGCATTACTTGCATCTGTACATGCCATAACAAAAATCTGGTGTTGTGAGCAAAAAATGAAATATGATATTTCATGGTTGTCATCAGAAAAAACCAAACACTGAACTGATTTGATTGAACATCGCTCAGATACTAGTTTATTATGAAATAAGGGATACCGATTTTCTTTGATGCTACTTTTTATATTCAAGAAACGATAGTAATATGGCAATGGAAAGTAAACAATCACAAATACAAGATTTATATGAAATATTACGGGTAGAGGTGAAGAATTCAATATATGATGAATGAATACAATGATTTTGTATTTCAACTTGTTCTCTATCAAAATAAATAGTCAAATATATATATAGAACATGTAAAACCCTAATTATTGTGTTTTAAATGAAAAGAGTATCTTAAAATTCGTCAAATCGCAAGATTGGCCTGAGCCTGATAACGTTGGCGCTCTAGCACCAGAGCTTGCGAACATCGAGTGGTAGAAAGTTCTTAGTCATAGCACTCGGGCACTGAATCTCCATTCCAAATCCGTTTCTACACCTCGAATGGCGCCTAGGCGCCCAAATAGTGGTGCTTCCGCACCCAATTTCTGTCCAAAACTCCTTAAATCAATATTTTGACCTCTTCAAGACCTATTTCTACCAGTCCAGCAATACCGAATGAATTTGGGTCACATTTTAACATAATTTTTATAATTGACGTGACAGAGCCAGGAATTTTGACCTGGGATATAAGCAGTGATTTAGGATCATCATGGGTCAATAGTTGCAACTTGTGTGAAGCGAGCAAGGAAGTTTTCAAACCTAAATTTGAAAATCTCTCATTTTGTGCAATGACCTTCGGTTCGCAAAAGCAAGGGATCTTCATATTGGTGTTGCGGCGCAACGAGTGATTCAAAGTATAATGTCTTTTTAGAATTATTCCCGAATGCTTTGGTTTTGTATGATAATGCAGTGTTGATGAAAGATGTAAGTGTTGTAGGTGTAGCTTTGCTCCTCAAGAGGGCAAAATTGTGGCTCATAATCTTTCATCTTTCGTTACCAATTCGTCATTGGCAAGTAATGCTGAATTTTCCTTTCCACAATTTGCTCACTAAATATTCAAGTTGGAAGTACTACAATCCACACTCACACATCCATATGTTAAAAACACATAACCACAACGAAGTCTTCTTTTTTTTTTTCGCCGGGTAATGTTCGAACATCACATTTATCTAATTATTCTATTTAATCTATATAGAATAAAAGGCGCAAAGTATGATTAAACAGCAAAGTCAAACTTCAAGACTAAGTGTAAAAATATTTTCTTATTTTAAAGCAATAAAAAATACCTATGCATGTTTGTTTTGTTCTATAAAAACCATATACTACCACGTAAGTCATAGATTCCTTAGTTTTTGTTAACTTCGTGTCACAATGGCTTATTTCTTATCTTATTCACATTAGCGTATTTACACAATTTCATGCATCATGCTACATTCTGTTATAAATTGTGTTGTTCAAATTATATAAATATTGTTGATTAGGAATTGGTTTTAATTGGGCCAAAACATTTGACGGACTTGTGAATACACATTTCAGACATTTGGTCTTGCCCATGCGGTTGTATGGGCAAAATGGCCATGTGTTCGCATGGAGCACTCAATTTTTACCCGAGGCTAAAAGGCTATAACTACGCGATCACATGGATTATGCCTGTGGGATCGCATGGATTATGCCTAAGTGATCGCACTGTTGTAAAGTTTCATCCTTTCATGGAGAGTTGGAACCATTTCATGGTGTATCACATGAATACTATAAATATGTATTAGTATTTCATTTTAAACAATTAACATCAAGAAATCTATTTTTGTTATTCCAAATCATCAAATCATATTCCAATGCTTTCAAAGTTTTCACATTGTTCATATTGAAGAAACATTTGTGCTTTGGTGTTCTTCATAAGGCTTGTTTAATCTTTCGAACTATTTACCAGAAATCCTTAAAAATATTTGGAGAGAATACAAATATTGTTTGAAGACAACATTTGATCATGTGTTAAAGTCTTGCTACTCCATTCCTAGTTTTGGTGTTTCTATCTTCATTCATTTTCTCTCCATTGTTGTATAACTTACAACAATCTCAAACAATATTTCTACTACAATGGAGATGGAAACTACTTTGGCAAGCATCAAGTTGATGAACCAAGATTTAGTTCATTTGGATATTTTCGATGGAACTAACTTCATTCGGTGGCAAAACAAATTCAAATTCCTACTAACGGTGTTAACGATCTTCTATGTGCTTGATCCAAGTTTGGAACCAATTGCTAAAGTAACCGATGAAGATGCTAAAGAAAAATAGGCTGAAGGATAGAAAAGACAAGATGACAAACTATTTTGTTACCGTCATATTTTTAATGCTCTTTCCGATCTCTACACAAATGCCATTTCGACAAGGTAAATTTGAGAAGCGCTTGAAAACAAATAGAAAGTCAAGGAGGAAGGCATCAAGAAGTTTTTAATTTCAAAATAATTTGATTTTAAAATGTTAGATAATATTCCCTTATTGCCTCAAGTACATGAACTTCGAGTGCTTGTCAACAAATTAAAGGCGATGAAGATCGAACTTTTCGAATCATATCAAGTAGGAGCAATTATTGCTAAATTGCCTCCAACTTGGAAAGGTTATGGAAGAAGATTATTCACGACTCCGAAAATTTTTCTTAAGAACGTATAAAAAAATATTTTCTTATAGAGAAAGAATAGAGGGAATGAGATAACACTGAAAGTTCTTTTGATGGCTCATCGAAAGCAAATGCCTTGGATAATGTTGATCGTTCCAACAAATACAAGAAGGGAAACAATCGAGGGAAGTTCGAAAATAAGTCCAAATGACCTTTCTATGTTTGTGAAAAATCGGGACAATATGCAAGAGATTGTAGAAATAAAAAGCAACAAAAGAAGAAGAAAAATGTGAACTCCATTGAAGAGATTTATTGCTACGATGAGCGAAATTAATATAATCCAAAGCAAAGTTTTGGGTTGGTGGTATGACACATGCGCAACAATTATGAGAAGTCACTTTTCAAAACTTATCATAGCATTGTTAATGAGATTCAAATAGGAAATGAAGGACGATCTAAAGTGATCGACAAAAGAAATAATGGAATCGTCTACACTTCGGAAAAGAAGATTAATTTGACCAACATTTTTCATGTACCAGATATAAATAGAAACTTAGCAAGTGTGGTTCTTTTGAGAAAATCGAGAATCAAATCTGTATGTGAGTCGGAAAAACTTGTACTAACCCGAAATGAGTATTTTGTTGGTTAAAGCTATTGAAGTTAAGGAATTGTCAAACTATGTACTATTGAGAATGATTCTAATAAAAATAATTATTTTGCTTATGGTAGATTTGCACGCATATGTATTGGTACTATGAAAAGAATAGTTAAATTTGTATTGATATCATGTGAAATTAATAACTTCAATAAAAGTAAAACTTACATTAAATCTAACATGATTAAAAAGTCATTTAATATGGTAGAAAGATCATTACAATTACTTAAACTTGTACATTTTGATATTTGTGAAATGAATGGCATGCTACAAGAGGAGGTAATAGATATTTTATTACATTTATTAATGATTTCTCTAGGCATACTTATGTGTATTTACTTACACATAAAGATGAAGCATTTAATCCATTTAAGGTATATAAAGCACAAGTTGAAAATCAATTACAAAGAAAAATAATGACTCTTAGAAGTGATAGAGATGGATAATATTTTTCAATTAAATTTAACGTATTATGTGAACAAAACATCATACACCAATGTTCTGTACCACGTACATTGAACAAAATAATTTAGCAGACAGAAAGAATAGAACATTCTTAAAAATGATTAATGATGTGTTATTAAATGCTGGATTACCATTTGATTTATAGGGTGAAGCCTTATTTAGTGTGTGTCAAATAGTAAATATGATTTCTTTAAAAAAGAATATGGTTTTACCATATAAATATAGAAAAGAAGAAAACCAAATATAAATTATTTCAAAGTGTAGGGATATCTTTCTGATTGCAAGAACACGGATCCTAAAAACCAAAATTAAACCCTAGATGTATAAAATGTTCATTTGTGGGATGTGCTTCAAATAACAATGCATATCGATTATTAAATTTAGAATCAAATGTTATAAAAAAAATTAAAGAATGTGAAGTTCTTTGAGAATGTATTGGAAAGAAGAAACTCTCAAAATGAAACTCATGTAAACATTTCTGCTTCTAGATAATCAAAAATAGAAAAATCTACGAGAGATGTTGAGCTATCAAGTGAATCTTGAAAAAATAAGAGAGTTACAAAAGACAAGGGCTTACGATCGGACAAAATAGACTCCCAACTTATATCTTTCTACTTAGTCGAGGGAGATACGAAGGATGTTGTAAGAACAATTCCTTTTGTTCTTCAAGTTGAAAGGGATTCTAAAACTTATAAAGAAATAATGTCTTCTAGAGATTACATATTTTGGAAAAATAAAATAAATGATGAAATGGATTCTAATATATCTAACACTTAGGAAAATTGTCGATTTACTAAAAGGATCTAAATTCATTAGTTGTAAATGAGTGTTTAGAAGGAAATATATTTTCGATAGTACACTCAACACCTATAAAGTTAGATTCATGGCTAAAAGATATCGACAAAAGGAAGGAATCGACAATTTTGACACATATACACCCGTGGCTAGGATAATGTAATGCTTGATGAAATTTTACTCAGCGACCTATAGGCAACTCCTTCAATCTTCCATGCATCCAACATGACCCGTTCCAATCAGAAATTGTTATGTGAGTGAGTATTTCGAAAATATTCAGTAAAAATACGTGTAAATTCTTATTTAACACGATATAAATATAAAATACCGACATTCCTGAATTTAGAGTAAACTAGTCGCGATATCATATAGCTCAAGAAATTTCTTTAGAATTCCTATACCCTGTGAGATTTACATATTTAGACCTGGCGGTTTATTCCGAAGGATTTACATAAAAATCGATCTGAAGACGTGAGAGTATTGCATGCCAAAATTATATAAACATCTAGAAAATAAGAATTTACCATTTTAAACTATGTATTATTACCTCAATTGATACCAAAATAATCCGAAAATATGAGTTGTAGAATGTTATAAAAAATAAAATTCCTCCACAAGTGTGGTGTGCGTTTACAAATTTAAAGTACACACACACTCGCCTAAATATATAATATATGAACTTGTTTGAGCCCCATTTTTATTGAATAATGAATTTTAGGAATAGTAAATTGGTGTAGAATGTGTGGTTAAAAAGTGAGAAGTTTTTTTGAATTTATTATTATTATTATTATTATTATTATTATTATTATTATTATTATTATTATCATTATTATTATTATTATTGTTGTTGTTGTTGTTGTTATTGTTATTTTGAAGAATTTGTTATTGAAAAGAATAGAAAGAAAAATACATTTTAAAAATAACATAAATCAAATAGGTCATATATAACATCCAATTATACACGGAACCTCGGCCAACTAAAGTCTAAAACGCCTTTCAGGTAATTAAAATATGAAATCATGAGGTTAATTTATTTATTTATTATAATTAAGTTGATGAATTAATTAGGTTAATTGCTTTAATTACATTAAACCCTTTACATTTCCTTCATATTATAACCGTATACATTTTCTAGGAAGTTATTTCTTTTATATATTTATATTAATAAAATATTAAAAGACAACCATAACATAACAATTTTAAAATTTCTTTTTCTTGAGCCCAATTTATGTTATTTAACACAAAATAGGTGCAATATTTGATATATTTCATCAACTTCCATGATACTTAAATATTCGATACAAATAAAATTTACAATAAATTCTATAAAAATGCACATAAGAAAATAAATTATTTATGCAATTAAGTGGATTGAGCTTATCACTTTAACTTTTAGACTTTAGTGAGATGACAAAGCTAGATATGGACTATTTCATTTGTTAAATGTCCAATATTAAATTTAAACCCATATGAAAATGGTAAGTATAACCTCGATAAGGATCTTATTTACATTAGCGTCAATATTTGATTTACATGTTCATCAAATAGATGTCAAAGCGACATTCCTAAATAGGGATCTCGAGGAAGATGTCTATATGGAATAATCGGAATGATTTGTTTAAACGAGAAATGAACATAAGGTATGCGAATTAGTCAAAGTCATTATATGGATTGAAACAATCACCTAAAAGTGGCATGAGAAATTTGACTCTAAAATTGTCAATGGTTTTAAACATAACTCTGTAGATATATATATTTATATACTAAAGTGTGTGATAGTAAAATTATATTTGTATATCTTTATGTAGATGATATGTTAATCATTAGTAATGACATAAAATTGATTAAAGAAACGAAGAAGTTTATATCCTTTACATTCAAAATAAAAGATCTTGGACAAGTGAACACTATCATTTATATCAAAGTTAAGAATGAAAGTGTGGGTTATTCATTAAGCCAATTACATTAGGCTGAGAATATGATAAATGTTCAAACATTTGAATAGTAGCCACCTCATCACAAGCATATAGCGAACTATATAATAAAAAGTCTAGACATATAAGTCCAAGACATGAATATGTAAAAAAATTGATTAAGCATAGAATAAATTCTCTTAAATATGTTAAGTTTAGTGAGAACTTTGTTAATATGTTGACTAAACATCTTACAAGAGAGTTAGTAAAATCAAAATCAAGAAGGATGGGGTCGAAATTCCTTGAATAAAATTCTACTAATGATAGCAACGTTACCAAAATATACTAAACATGTATATTTAGGTTCAAAAAGTAATAACAAATCATTTGATAAGTAGATATATTTCAGCACTATTAACTTATTTAAAACCTATATATCATTGATGAATAGTGCTAGTTGTTATGATTGGAGAGATGATTTATAAAACTTATGATGAAGTTCAGTATGGGTACAAATATTTGTAAAAGGAACAATGACACCGGAAGAACTTCACCTATGTGAACTTGGAGGTGGTGTCACCACAATAGAGAGTTATAATTTCTCTCTTAAAAGTTCAATAAATAAGATAAGTGTAAAGTCATATTAATTAGCACTAAGCGATTTTAAGGAACTTGAAAAACACAATAATTGTGTGTGTGATTTCATTGGTATTGTCATGAGGAATATGAGGATCAAAGCCTTTATGTTACCTGGATTTTGATAATACTTTGTGAGATTTATACTATGGTTAGATTCAAATAAAAAAAAAAAAAGAATCCTTATGTATAAGTTTTGCTTTTATTGAATATGTGATTGATATAATTATGAACAAGTGTGGGATTATTATAATTGTGTTGTTCAAATTATATAAATATAGTGGACTGGGAAGTGGGCTTAATTGGGCAAAAACATTGGATGGACTTGTGAATACACATTTCAGGAATTTTATTTTGCCCATTTGATCGAATGGGCAAAATGGCCCTGCGATCGCATCGGGGACTTGATTTTTACCTGAGGCTAAATGGCTATATCCATGTGCCTGTGCGATTACATGGGTATAGAAAATAGACGTTAGGTTGGTTTTCAGATTTGAGATCTGGAGACTTTTGGCTGCAAAGTTCCATCTTTTCATGAAGAGTTGGAATCATTTCATGGCGTATCACTTGAATACTACAAATATGTGTTAGTATTCAATTCCAAACAATGAATTAACATCAAGAAATATATTCTTGTTATTCCAAATCCTCAAATTATATTCAAACACTTTCAAAGTTTTCACATTGTTCATATTGAAGAAATACTTGTGCCTTGATGTTTTCATAAGGTTTGTTTAATCCTTTGAATTATTTGTCAGAAATCCTTAAAAGCAATTGGAGATGAGGTAAATATTGTTTGAAGACAATGTCTGATTATGTATTGAAGTCTTGCTATTGCATTCCTAGTTTTGGTAGTGTTTCTATCTTCATCCATTTTCTCTCCATTGTTGTATTATTTCAAACACATTCATCCCATGAATTTCTTGTTCTTTAACAACCCAATATTTAGTATAGAAAAGCATAGAAGTCCATTAATTGTTATGTGGAAGTGGCATTTTAATCTTATAGGATTCTTCTTATAATTACAATGCGGATATGTATAAGACTCTTGAATAGGAGAGGAGTTGGATTTTTATCATGGGATTGATAAGAATTTCACAGATAATTGAAATAGTCTCTTTACATTTTCTCCATTCCAATTTGTCAGATATTCATAGATTATGATCATAAGGTTAAAAGGATCATTTGTACTCTACTCGATATAAATATTGAACTTGAGATTTTGAAGTGTGAGAATTATCGATACTATATGACTCTAGTATTATGTTTCGTAGTGGTTATATTTCTATCTTCCATTGCGCCCATAACTATTCTCTATTTTTAATTGTAACTGCTGCTTAATATAATCCTTAGATTCAATTGGAAAGTAGCTAGTCCCTATGTCCTATAATTAATTTCTTCATTTAAGATTTGTCCCGTTCAAGATTTCAAAGATGAACACATTCATTGTTTCAGTATCGAAATCTTTGATCTTTGTCAACCATGTAAGTTGGTTGCATTGAAGACTTAAAGCATAAAATTAATTTTCATCTCATCTTAATGCAGGTAAGTAGTAAGTCTTCTAGTAAAATTATTAGTAATTATTTAGGAAAAATATATTTAATCCCAAGTTTGATCAATGAATGGTAATTTTGTACAAATATTAAAATTAATGTTTAATTTAAATTAAATATAAAAAGTAATTTTTTAATAAATCTTAATGTTTCACAAACAGAATGCTAATTCACTCAAGACAATCATTTCCTTACCCAAAACCCGACCTTATGAGTGACAACAAGTGACCACAATAACAGCAGTGGCCATCAAAGGGACAAATTCATCATTTCTAATTATCTTCTAGAAGCTTATACATATACCGGGTGTGTTTGAGCCACATTATTTTGGAAGAATGTATTCTGGAATAATAGATTGATGAAGAATGTGTGGTTAAAAAAAATGGAAAAGATATTGATGTGATGGAAATATTATTTTATTGAAAAATGTGTGGTTAAAAACGAGTAGAAGAATGAAAATGAAAATGAAAATTTCAATGTATACCAAACAGGGACACATATTTCAACAGAGATTATCGGTACTTAACCTAATAATTGAAATTATTGGTACTTAACCTAATAAATTCAAACTTAATGTACTATTTATCCTCCTTAGTGATTATAAGCATATATAAAAAAAAAATAAATAAATAAAATAAAAACCTAAAGTTAAGAAAAATCAAACAAAATCTAAGAATTTGTCACCTTAATTGTATTACCTAAAGCTAGGAAGAACGGTAATGAACGAGAATTGTTGAAAGTAAAAGATTTAATTATAGGCCAAAATAACTACAAGCAGCTAGGATATTATATGTTTCTTCCTCGACCGAATCTCTAACCTTCATTAATAGCATATTCATTTTGACAAAGAAAATCTATTTTTATTGAAACCCTTATATGGTATTGCAGCAATAATGGATTTAGATTTATTCTCAAAGATTAAAGGAAAAATAATTAGTTTCAACTGTGATACAGAATAAATTTCCGATTAAAAAAAAAAACATAGGAACATCAAACCCTAGATTCAGACAAATCCAACTAATACAAACAGCCAAAACATATGAAAATCTGAAAGAAACATCCAACCCTAGATCCAGAAAAATCTAGTTAATACAAGCATTCAATACATACACCCAAATAGAAATATTTCAGTTTTATGTTCTCAAGAACAACATGTATTCTTTACATGCTCATAGAAATTCACCTTCTTAATGCTTTCACAAACTTATACCAACCTAGATTTGGGTCAAACAGACAACAGCCAGCAAGAGAAGCCCCAGTAATTATGCTTCTAGAGAGAGAGAGAGGATATGAATTTATTTTCAAACAAAGAAAAAGAAGCAAATCACATGCTAAGAAATGATCATACCATGTTCTTCAATCACCATATCTAAAGCAAAACAAACTATTTGAAACTCCTTGAAGTAGATGCAAATTTAGCAAAGATTTTTCATATTGAGTGCGCAAGTGAAGAGTCTTGACTGACTTGTAGATAGATAGATAGATAGATATTAATTTGCTTGATCTAGCAAAATACCGGACCGACACGCTTCAATTCCCCAGAGAGAGAAGGAGAAATTCATTGCAGACTCATGACTCAAAGAAGATCAGAAACAGAAAGTAGGGTTTCCTCTTCTTCAATGAACCCATCTTCAATATCTCCAGTTTTCTCTCCTTTTCTTCCTTTTTCTTGGTCTGGTCTTTGAGTTTGTAGATGGGGTTTGTTGATGGTAAAAGAATGCCTTGTGGCGATGACGAAAGTGTGGGACTAATGATGAAATACAAAGTTTACAGGACATGATGATTACTGCGGGTGTTTTGCTATAACATAAGGGGAAAATCCAAAGCAAAAATTATATAGCTGCAAATAAACTCAAATTAATTCTTGATCTTCCCCTACAGGCTAAAGCTGGAGAGAGAGAGAGAGAGATCTAATCATATATTTCTTGATCTTTATGAAGTTTTATATGTTGTCCTAATTATAGTTTCTTTAGATGTTAGGAAAAGAATATGATTTACTTTGTATTAACATTTTCTTAGTATTGGTTTTTCTCTCTCCTTTTTCTACTACTTTCCTCGAGACAGTGGCCCTAGACAAAGATCCCAGAGAATGTAGAAAAAGAAGAAAATCGACTTGAGTAAATCCCCAAAAATTTCCCTTGCAATTTACATTTACCATAGATAGCTTTATTTACATTTAGGCTGGTACCATTATACCAACTAAATTAAGGGTCGATCGAGTAGGCTTCTTTCTTTCATTCATTTTAACCCCTTTCGATCATGTTGGTTCAAGATTTAAGATTCAAAGGTGACCACATTGATAAAATTTGAGTCATTTTTATCAAGAGAGCTCAAAGAGTGATGAATTACAAAACAAACAATAAAACTATTTTATTTCTATTAATAAAACCACAAACCTAGATACTCAAGCCAAACATAATTTTTTTTTTTCGGTTTTATTTAACTATTATGTAATCTTTGATCTTTTTCTATCATTAAAAGTTTATTAGCAGATTATATCAAATAATTAAATTAATATGGCACGAATCCATTGTAAATGGCTTTTCGATTATTAGACAAAATTATTTATCTTAATATTGTCTTCCCGTAACGTGTATCTAATGTGAATTATTTATTTTTTTTTCTGAAAATATATTCTTAAATTGGCGCCCGTACGTTGATACAAACTCAGAACCTTTAAATGTGAAAGGATAAATTTGTTTATTTAAATTTCGGGTTATTTTTGAACCATTTAGTCATACCACTTAAATTTTTCCTCTTAAATGTACTATTTGTCATGATAAGGTGTAAAAAGTGTACTTGACTTGAGATTAATTGGAAAAATCACTATTAGCTTACTTTATGTTTGACTCTAAAAAAGTTGCCACTTTATTATTTCATCTTATCATGAAATTTTATTTTCCTTTGCTCCAGGGTACAACAATCATATCAATATTAACCTTGGTGAAAATTTTAAAATCAATTAAGAGTTGGTGGCATTGTTGTGTCAACTCATTTCTCATTGCAATGATTATGGTTTCTTATATTGGGGGCAAACACAATTCATAAACTTCTGAATGAATTTCCACTTTTGTTTACATGGGAAGCATAAGAGCCAGATGCCACCCGTTTCGGCCCTACCAAGTCGAATTGGGTTACGTTTTGTGACGGTCCATTGGTAACATTTCACAGTAAATTGAAGCGATCTTCTCTTCAAGTCTGTAAGTGACTGGGAGGAAAAATTAGTTTTAACGTTTGTTGTTTTTGGGCTGTCTCACTATTATTGGTATTGAGTTGTCATTAGGGAAAAAATCATAATTCAGGT